>JAOXNH010000039.1:69711784-69723832 GCA_028566575.1 Bartramia longicauda | reverse complement strand
GGAGCAACCTGCTCTGGTGGGAGGTGTCCCTGCCCAGGGGGACACCTGGCTGTTGACCTGTTGCTGGGGGGGGGGAGGGATAGAGGGATCCCTGTTGGAGGGCTGGGTCTCTGGGATCCTGGGAATGACAAGGGTGTGGGGCGGCTTGGTGGTAAATCAGGAGCTGATAAAACCTTTCCTTGTCCTTCAGGGTTGTTCCTGCGGGTAGGTAAGTTAAAAGTGAGGAGCGGAGGCGGTTTTGGTCACAGTGGGGAAGGGACAAAACAAGCCTGAGGGCTGAAGTACGGCTCGTTTCGGTTCCCTGCGGGATAGTTAGTGGTTTTCCACACTCTTAGGAGCGACGTTCTGAGGCTGGGTTAACCCTGGTGCCTTTCCCTGCTGTGCTGACTTGGGTATGTCACCCCTGGTGGAGTCACAGCCGTCTGGGGCTGTCCCCTTCAGACCCTGCACCGGGGCTTTGGCCTCATCCTGCCTCCTGCCTGAGGTGAGGGTGCTGCTCAGGCACGAATGAAAACTTCTGTGTGGTGTAAGCTCGTTAATAGCCAATTCCTGATGCATTTAACAGCTTGATGCTAATTAAATTTAAGCTACTTAGAGCTGCTGGGCGACTGTGTTCCCAGGCCATCGATACAGTATGAAACCAGGCTTTGCTTCCAGCTCCCAGAAAGGAGAATATTGCTCCGGGGTGAGGTGCCACCTGGTAAGAGACCTTTAATCACAGTCGCCGCTCCTCTGTGGGGAGGCACAGTGGGCACTGGCTTTTTGCTCTTAAACTGGGGCTGCCCGGACCCTTCAGAGGAGCTGAAGGCGGTGTGGCCTCTCGCGACACGTGCAGCGCTCACAGCACTTTGTGCAGCAAGAACTGGCTTAATTACGGGAAGAACCATCACTGCACAGGCTTCTGTACAGCGGCACGGCTCTAGCCACAGCAGGGGCTTGGGCCAGCCTAGCTTTTAATTACAGAACAAGACAAATCAGCCCTAATGAGAGAGTTGTTTGTGACCTGTGGTGCTTGAGTTTGCTTATCTGTGTCTTTCTGAGTTCTCGGGGTGACTGTTGCTGCTGTTACACCTGCACACACACGGGTTCAACCTGTGGCTCCCACATTCCCTTCAGTTCATCCCCCCCACTCACCTCCAACACAAGGAGGCACCTACTGCCTTTCTGTAGAGGAGGGGATGAAAGGGAGGAGCTAGAGGCTGAGCTTTCAAACCAATTAAAAGTTTCCAGTTCTTGTAAAGGAAAAAGGCTCTAAAGCTTTGAAACGCTCTGGTGGATTTGCCCTGGAGTTACAAGGACCACAAGAAAGCTGGAGACCGAGCTGCGGTCGCCTGTCCCGTGCCGTTGCCTCCCTCATTAGTTGAAATTAGGAAAAATTAAGAGAGAGGCTTTTGCCCTGTACGTTTGTGAGCGCGGCTGGGTGAGGCTGCGTGGGCCTGGTGTAAGGCGTGTGGGGAATCTCAGGGCATCAAAGGGCGGTGTCTGCACTCCATGCCGAGGGGGGAGTCACGCGTTTGAGGGCACGTTATCATTCCTGGGCAGCAATGAACACAGACTTTGTTCCTTGAGCATAAATGACTCTGCTTTGAGTTGGTAAACAAATGGGTAAAGGTACATGTGGCAGAGAGCAAAGCTGAGAGCCAGGAACGTGCCTGTGTGTGTGTTAGAAGAGTGGCAGCGCTGGCTGCGACACCAGCCCAGCCCTGGATGTAACCCCGGCTCCCTTCTGCTGCAGAGCTCTAAGGGAAGAGTGGGAGAAATGCTGGGCTGGCAGGGCTCGGATTTAGGCTGGCAGGTCGTGTTTTGGAGTGAGAGATAACCCTTGCTTGCCCTATGGCTCAGGGTTTTCTGTGCAGCTGGGTATTTCTCTTACCCCAGCACATTTAACAGGTTGGTCTCCCACTGTGTGTGGTTGGAGTCCTGACTTCCAAGCATCTCACCAGGCAGTGCCCACGCTCAGCCTGAGCTCTGGCTACGCACGGGCGCTTCGGATCCAGCCTTTTCTGATTATCCACGTTAACACTAAAAGGTTTTGGTGGGGAAGATTTCTGTGGGAGATGTGGAAGGCAAAGGAGGGAGGCAGGAATGATACCGGTGTGAGTACAGTGAGTCAACGGCAGCTGAAACCCGGCCGCTGGTGTCCCCGTGGGCGTTTCCTTTATTTACTGTTTCTGTGGCGGTGGCTGAGCCGGGCACAAGGGCCGGGAGCACCTGGGGCAGAGCAGGGGCTGGGCTGGGCCCGGGGCCAAACGCAGCCAGGCAGACCACTGCGTCTTTCCAATGATCCCCAGAGACAGCAAGCGGGAGCTGCGGCCACGGGGAAGTTGTGCCGGGAGCAGGATCGTGGAGAAGGAGGAAGGACTCGAGTTTCTCAGCAGGGAGAGAGCCAGGAGGTCACTGAAGGCAGAGGAAAAAGGGGCCAAAGTGCAACAAAAGAGCTGGCGCAGGAAGCTGGAAGGAGGTAACCGGCTTTTCCTGTGGTGCCGAGTGGCTCGTTAAGGCCCTGAGTGATGATGAAGCCAGGTCATCTCCTGTGGACCAGCACTGCACTCGCCCAATGGCAGCCGGGTGCCCACCGCACTTTGTCCCTGGTGCCAAAGCTCTGCCCGGCTCCTCGGTGTCCCGGGAAGGCACCATCCCCGGCTCTGCCACAGCTTCCCCCCCTTCTCACAGCCGTGTGACTCGGAAAGGACCCTGTTCCCGCAAAGCTGCCCTCACGATGGCACTTCTCAGTTCAAGTCCAAGCCGGGACACGTGGCCCGGTGCCGCGGTGGCTCCTCCGGTGCTGCCAGACCGGGGAGGAGGGCTCAGGTCCATGTTTCTCGCCTTCTTCAGTGAGCAGGGGCTACACCTCGGTGGAGTACTCCATCATGCTGGGGAGAGGGGAGAGGTGCAGTGGGAGGGACTGCCCGAGCCAGGAAGCAATGGGGGGTGTGCAGAAATATTCAGGGGGGGAAGGGGGCCTTTTGCCAAAAATAAATGCAGAAAGAACAACAGGCTGTTTGTGGGAAATCTCTCCCTCAGGGGGAAGCCAGAGCCTGAGAGCTGAACCATGGCAGCGTGGGGCGTCCTGAGCCCCGCTCGCCTCTGCTCTCGCTGGGATTCTGGGGTGGCAGCCGGGAGGGGGTGGCCATGAAGAGGGTCAGGCTGAGCCCTCCTGCGGAGAGCGGTCGGTCCGTGAAGGACGGCAGCACCAGGGCGGCCCAGCCTGTGCCTCTCGGCTACGGTGGTTCTGTTTCCTGCTGAAATACTCAATTATTTTTTTTTTTAAGCTATGTTAAAATGGAAAATTTGGGCAAAATTGTTCCTTGTTTTAACTTGTAGCTTTTCTTTTTTCTGAAAGAAAAGCCAAAGCCAAGCAGACCCTTCCTCTGGTGGGCTCTAGTATTGAATTGCCTCAGGTGGGACCCATTTCGCTGGCCTCCAGTGCCTACAAGCACCTGGGGCACAGGGGGGGAGATGGCACCTCATCCAAGGGTGATACAGCTCATCTTAAAAAGTGCATTTTCTGTTGGAGGCCCCAGGCAGAGGCTGGGGTGAGAGCTGGGGGAGAAAGGTGTGGGAGGAGGTCCCCGAGGGCAGGAGCCTGCAGCCCCGCTGTCCCCAGGCCTGTGGTGGGCTGTGGAGGGATGGATCCTGCAGCCAGGCAGGTCTCCCCGGAACATCACCCACCTCAGTTGTTCACGGAGGTAGTTGTGTTTTCTGAGCCGAAACTCGTTCTTCACGGTCTTGGGGACATCGGGGACGTACCAGGCCGCGATCAGTTTGACGCACAGGGCTGCGTGCTGTGGGGGGCAAAGGCAGCTGACACGGTGAGGGCCTGCCCGCGCTGGTGAAGGTGGCCCACTCCCCATTTCCCCTGGCCACTGTCCCCCCTGGGTTGCCCCGTCTCCTCCCGTCCCCCTGGGTGCCCACCTCGAAGAGGATGAGGAAGGCCAGCCGGGCTGCGAAGATGTGCCAGAACTGGACGGTGTAGCTGTAGTCATCAGCATTCCTGTAGTCCCGGTACCTGCGGCACAGCCCCCTTGGTGCCGGCCCGGGCTCCTTCCAGGGGGTCCGAGAGGAGCCCCGGTGGCCGTCCCCGAGCCCTGCCCTGCGGCTGGCAGGTGGGATGGCGCGGTGAGGGGCTTGGGGCTGAGCAATGGCTGCTGTTACCTGCACTCCGTGATCTCCTGGCCTGGCAGCATTTTGGGCACATTGGTGTGTGGCTCGAAGTCCTGGACGCGGAAGATGGAGAGGCTGTGGTTGATGTAGCCGGTGGAGCAGCTGCGGGAGGGGGGAGCCATGGCGTCACTGGCCCCGCGGCAAAGGGGGGGCTGTGGCTTCTGGCCGGGCCGGGGGGCTGGGGCATGCCCTTGCCAAAAGCCGCAGCTCCCGTGTCTTTCCAGAGGACACGACATCCTCTCATTGCCACAAAGACTGCCTCCCTGCAGCTTTCCTTTCTAAGGTGTGGGGTGTTTTCCACTTCTGGGGTGTGGATTCTCCGGTGACTAGCAGTACGGCTGAGCACAGACTGCACCTCCCATCCTGGGGAAGCCAGCAGCCATCCGGGGCTCTCCCTCCCCTCCCTGGCTGCCCATTTTCTCCAATCCTGGGGGAAATGGATGGCTCTGAGACTTCTGTCTGGTCTGGCTGAGCTTGGCCAGTGGGCCAAGGCTGGGAGGAAAAGGAGGAGGGGAGTCCTGCGGCTCTCCCAACAGTGCAGGGTGCTCTCACCACTCAGGGGTGCTAGTTTGCCCACCATGGGGATGGCATGAGGAGGGAGCCAGCTGGGATGCTGAGGATGGTGCCATCTGGAAAGCCCTCCCCTTTCCCCCCACTCCACCATGGGCGACCGCTCGGGTGCCTTGTGCTTTGGCACCAGTGGCACTGGGGTGGGCAGTGACAGCCGACCGGTGGCACTCACTCCACAGCAGTGCTGTTCTCCGTCATGCAGGGGCTGTAGGTGTACTTGTAGACCTGCATGGGAATGAAGTCGGAGGTGATGGCGATCACCAGCCCGTTCCCGATGACAGCCAGGATGCCGATGGCCTCCAGGACCTGCAGCCAGATTCCTGCGGGGAGGAGTGGTCAGTGAGGCTCCTCTGATGGCTCGCAGCCACCATCCAAGGGCTTCAGGCCAGGGGAAGAGTGTGAAGAGGCTCCCGGGGCCCCGTCTCACCGATGTCGTTGGCCTTCCAGGGCACGATGCGCTGGCGCAGCCGCATCATCTTGATGGCGTCCAGGCGGATCTCCAGGAGGTTGTTGCAGAAGGCCAGCAGGGGGGCGAGGGGGAAGGCGGCCACAAAAATGGTGGTGAAGCTATACTGGATCACTGTGCGGGGGCAACACGCCACATGCTGCTGTGACGCCACCCCAGAGGGGACATCCTGCAGGGCCCTGGCTGCTCTCTGGGTCTGTCCTGCTTCATAGCTTGTGTCTGAGGGGCTTTGAAGGAGTGCAAGGGGGAGATAGATCTGTCTTGGGGACCCCACATCTCCCAGGGATGCCCGCCTCTCAGAGGGGGATCTGTGGGGGTTCCACCGGGCACTGGTTGACCAGCCAGGCAGAGGGACCACCGTGGGGGTACAGCCATCCCCTTGACACTGCTGGGAGGAGAGGAGGGTCCCAGGGCCAGCACCGTTGCCTGCTCTCTCTGGATGGGGGAATGTTCTCCTGGCTGGGTCCCAGAGCGCTCCCTCGCCCATGCAGGGGCTCCCCAGCATCAGGGCGTCTCCAGCCAAGGAGGACACGTGGCTCTGACCTCCTGCCCTACGTACCCATCTCCAAGAACTCGTCAAAGAGGCTGAGGAATTCCACCTTGCTGAGATGATAGTTGTTCACCCACTGCGTTCTGCAGGTGTCCTCCTCCTCCTCCTGCTCTCCTGACATTATGCTCCTCTTCTTGGAGCGCTGCCGCTTCTTGCGTAGCTTGTGGGTTACCCAGCTGTTGAGGAGAGCGAGCCATTGCGACCGCTGCCCGCAGAGGACACGGGGGTGTCCCGGGGGACATACCCCGGGGACCCCAGGCAGGGAAAAGGGGGGGATCTGGGCCCGGAGCCCGGGGTTACTCTCTGTGGGAGTTGGGGAGGTCCTGGGGGGGCACCAATGGGCGCTCCATGGGCTGGGGGGGAGCTTACGGGCTGAGATACTCCACCACGTTGCTGATGGTCTGCTTGAGCAGCATGATGATGGCCATCTGGATGAAGAGGTCGGTGATGCAGCCGCTGGGGTGGCACTGCCAAGGGGCGAGAGGAGGAGCTGAGCACCGCTGGCAGGGCCACCTGGCCCAGGGGCTGCTGGCCACGGCAGCTTCCACAGGAGAAGGCCGAGGTTTCCAGAGCCTGGCTGGGCAGCAGGAGCCGTGTGGGGTCAGGGAGCTCCACGGCGAGTCCCTCACCTCCTCCAGCCTCCACTTGCCAGCGACACGCACGTAGTTCCCGGGGTGGCCATTGATCCTGAGCAAGGAACGAACAACAGCAGTTGAGCCCCACAGATGGGGCATCATCCTCTGGGCACCAGTGGAGAGGAGGGGGCTTCCCCCTCCTTCACTGTGCCCATGGGGAGAAGTCATGTCCCAGGGGGGACCCCTGTGTCTGGCGGGGGACTGGGCTGTCCCTAGACCTTGGGGAAAGTCGTGGACGTATGTCCCAAACCCGGGCTCCCCTCAGCTTCCACCCAGGCCCCCACTCACCGTCCCAGGAAAAAGGCGATGTAGATGAGTGAGGAGAAGTTTGTGAAGAACTGGAAGGTGAAGATCTTGATGGTGAAGTTGTTCTCACGCTGGGATAAGGTTCGTGGTTTTTCTAGGGGAGGGAGTGAGGCCCAGGGGCTTGGTCACAGAGTGGTGGGACCTTGCCCTGCTCCCCCTCGGATGCCCCAGCAGCTCTTTGAAGGTTGGGAAGGGCGTCTCTGCCCCTCGTGGAGCCTTCCCTGCCCTTCACTGAGCCTTCTGATGGAGGTGAGCCCAGCCGAGTGGGGAGGCTCCTCAGAGCCATGAGCTGGGGAGAAGGGGCCCTTCAGCTGGGAGGAGAACCATGTTGGGATCTCCCCTGAGCTGTGGTGGCCTCCTGCTCCTGCCAGGTTCCCACCCTGGTGGGTGACTGTCCCCGCAAATCATAACGTGGCTGTGGGATGGGCAGCACATGGGCCCCAGGTGACCCTGTGTGTTGAGGGGCTGGTGGCCTCCCATGGGGACCTGCATGGCAGGAGCTGCCCGGTGGAGGAAGGGAAGGGACCTGCGTTTGGGGACCAAGGGGGTGCTGCTGCTGGGCAGCTCAGGGTGCAGGTGGGAGACAGCCCACCGTTTCCCTTACCCAGGTCACAGAGATAGAGGGCCACACGCCTGTTGACCTGCAGGATGGAGATATAAAGAGAGGGGAGGGTTGGTGGTGGGAAGGCAAGGAGAAGACCCTCTGCCCACCCCGTGTCACTCCACACCTTGGTCATGATGACAATGGTGATGTAGTGCAGCACAGCCCCCGTCATCACTGCCATGGTGTTGGCCTGCTCGCGGAGGAACTCGAAGTCACTCTGGGTGAAGAAGGCTGTTGCCACCACCCGGTAAATGACGAGCCCGTGGGCAATGCCGATGAGCACAGCGATCTGTGGAGGAGGAGGGCGGCAGTGGGAGGTGAGAAACCCTGCATGGTGGGCACCTGCTCCGTCCTACTGGGACCCTTCAAACCCCAGCTTCCTTCACCAGAGCTCGTCTGGACATGGCCCCAAGCGCAATCTTCAGCTAAGGATGAGAGGTTCATAAGGTGGACCTCTACACCTCAACTACTGGTCTGGACTCTCTCCAGTGGCCCACAAGGGCTTTGCTTCTTCCTACCCTCTGTCTCATCGTCTTCATCCTCACCACCTTCCACCGTGAGAGCAGAGCCCTCAGCCCAGATCCCCCGAGGGTGGTCAGCCTCTCCCATCAGCATAGGGAGGCCCCAGATCCTTGTGATGGGCATGGACCTGCCCTGACAACCTGGGTCCTGCCTTTGCTCTCATCATAGGACCCTTCGAGGTGCTGTTCTTGCAGCAGAGCAGGGAGGGAAGGAGGAAAACCCATGTGCCCTTGAACCAGGTCTTCCTGTGTCCACCCCGGCACCTACCATCACCAGAACCAAGAGGAGGATGATGGTGCTGCGGAAGTAGGAGTGCTGGTAGTTCTGGGGTTTGTGCTGCATGTCATTGATCAGCTCCATAGCCAGCTCCTCCTTAAAAAATAATAGAAACATCAAAAAAAGTGAAAGAAAGGATCCGTCAGAGGTGTGCCCAGGCAGCACAAAGCCCAGGGGTTGTGGTGTTGACAGACATAGGGGATGAGCAGCACCAGAGAAGGACAGGGATGGTCATCCAACCCAAGCCACAGCAGCGTGGCCAGTCCTGACTGAGTTCCAGTCCCTGGGCAGGAGGGGAGGTGACTACTGTCTGCTTAACGCTCTGGAGGGCTCTGTCTCTCCCAGGACCGCCAGATGTTGGATTTGCTGTTTGTTCAGGTGTCTCCATGAGATGTTACATCTACAGAGAATCAAGCTGGGCTGGGGGGGCCCTGTGAGGTGTCTTTGCTGTGGATCCAGCTGGCTCCTGCCCTGAGAAGGGAAGCACCAAGCAGGGAAGATGCCATCCTCACCTTTTCCTCGTCCCACCTGTACAGGTCCCAGTTGGTGACCACGGTGGCCCTTTGCCGCTTCCACAGCTCCAGGAACACAGTGGCTGTGGGGGCAAGGAGAGAGTGCAGGGACACTCGGGAATGGCTCTGGAGACAAAGCCACTCCTCGGTCCCACAGAGCGGGATGGACGGTTCCGCATGGCGAATCAATCTGGAATGCCCCTGGCCACAAAGGACAGTCAGCCACCTCCGCGTCTCAGCGACCGGGGAGGACCTGGAGGTGCAGCAGTGAGTGCCGGGCCCCACGGGGATGGGATGGAGGTGTGGGGTGAGCTTTCCCTGGGAGCCCGGACAGCTCTGTCCTCTGCAGGGCGTTTGGCATAAACCAGGGTAAGCACTGGGCTGTGCTGCTGAGGTGGGCACATCCACGTGGCCCCCACCAGGCACACTGCTCTGGATTCATGAGAAATACACCTTCCAAGGGGAAGAGGCATCCTGCCCTGTGCCCCAGCATGGCTGCACCTCTGCAAATCCATTCAGCCACCCCTTAATTAGTCTGGATTGACCTTCCTGAGCTTGTCCCTGTGTAACCCACCCCACATGACACACAACATGGTGTCCATGACTTGCTCATGCCATGGTCCCACCATGAAATGCCCACCCTTCACCCGCAGTGGGGATGTAGCCGATAGGGTGGTGGGATCCCATCAGCTCGTCCCACAGCAGCTGTGAGAGCCTGCAGTGACCCAGGAAGGTTCATAAGGGGTCTGGGGTCCCCCCTCCCTGCAGCTGTGACTACTTGTCAGCAGGTGCTGGAGAAGCCTGGTGAGAGGCTACTGGTGCTCTGTAGGAGGTTGTGGTGGCTGAAAGCTCTCAGGAGGGACAGGTAAGGAGTGTTTGGGGAGCCGAAGGAAATTGCTGGGGTGTTTTTGTCCCTTGTTCTGTCTGGAAGGGGCGCTGGTGGCCCTGGGAGTGGAGGAGAGAAGGACTAAAAAGCTCTACAACGGCAAAGCTGTGTTAATGTCCTGTTTTCCTCCACCTGCTTTCCCCCTGAGCCACGATGGGCTGCTCCAAGGGTTTGGCATCAAGACATGGACACCTACCCCAGATAGCCATGAACATGGCGAACAACACCGTCCCCTCGTTGTCAATCATGTGAGTAACCTGGAGAAGAGGAAGGAAGAGGGTGATGGGGACAGCAGGGTGCAGGGGCTGTGGCACGTGGGGTCTGGGGAGAGGCCCCTGGGCTCAGTGGTCCTCTCTCCACCCAGGTCCCCCCCGGACAGGTAACGATGCTGCAGGAAAGGGATGGGCACTGGGGCTTGTTAGGGGGGAAACTGGCTAATGGTTGGACTTGATGATATTAAAGGCCTTTTCCAAGTTAAACAATTCTGTGGTTCTCACTCTTCCCTGGTGGGGATGGAGACTGGGATCTGGCTACAGAATTAGTGGAGGTTTCCAGCGATGGTCACTGCTTCTCTGGGGTGGCTTTTCCTTCTAGGGGTGTGGGACCAGCACAGGAGCGTGTCTCTGTCCTGGAAAGGGGGTGCCCACCTTGGCGTAGGTGCAGGTGTCGGAGAGGAGCCAGAAGGGGCAGTTCTGGTCACAGAGCGGGCACATGATGGTGTCGGTGGCTTCGCAGATCTCCTTGCTGGAGAGAGAGGGGTGGAGGCAATGGGAATGGGGATGATGGCGGCTCAGGGCCACGTGGGGAGCGAAGGCTCCTGGAGGGGCTGCGCCTCCGGCGTTCCCCACTGCCTTACCTCACCTGGCTGGAGCTGAAGATGGTGATGCCAGCCACGAAGGTGACCAGCCCCATCACGGCAGCAAATCCCAGCAGGTAGGTGTACCAGCCCAGCCAGGCGAAGTACAGGGCCACCTTCTCACCAAAATAGCACCTGGAAGGGAAGGTGAGGTGTGGTTTGGGGACAGAGAGGAGACCGCATCATTAGGGTTCACCAGAAAACGCTCTTCCAGCCCCAAAGAGGTGTCAGGCCCAGGAGGGGCCGGGCTGTGTGTCTGGGGATGGAGGGCAGTAGGAGGCTGTGGTGGGGACCGGCTTGGTCTGCACTGCGTGGGGTCCTGCAGGGTCTGGAGAAGCCTGGGAGAAGGCTTCTCCTGCTCTGTCAGCCTGGTGACTAAGATTTTCTATTTTTTCAATTTTTTCAAAATATTTTTTCTCCCCCTTGGCTAATTCGCCCCAGGGAGAGCCCCTCTGGCCGGTGCCCACCTCCATGGGGAGGTCAGAGGGGTGGGAATGGCTGAGAGACCAAGTTGCCGTCGGTGCCTGCAGAGCAATTTTGGAAACGGCGGGGCTGAAGGAGATGGGGGGGCTGCGGGGTGCGGTGTCTCCCAGGCCAGAGCCATTTCTCCCGCTGGGCTCAGCTCCCTCCCCGCAGGGCTTTCACCTCCCGCTCCTGCGGTGGCAGCACCTCGGGGCTTCTGGGGAGGGGAAGAGGGCTGGGGGTGTGGGTAGGATCTGACTGAAGGACCTGCCTCCCCTCCCGTATTCCGGAAGAATTAACTTCCTTCCAGCAGCCAGAGGGGCCGACATGCTCCTGGCCTTTGCTTAAGACAAACAAAAACCCCAGCAGTCTGTCCCCCCTCCAAATTCCATACCCAGCCCCTTAATCCATGTGTGAAGCAGCAAGTGACGCTGCACTGACTCAGAAGCGAGGAGCTGCCGGCTCCCCCGAGCCCCCGCTGCCTCTGCCGGGGAACGGGCGTTTGAGGCAGGAGAGCACATCCCCTTTCTAACGTTTCATCTCCCCGAGAGCCCAGAGACTTCATGGAGCAGCCCGTTCTCCTTCCCCTCACCACCAGGCTTCGTTTTCTTCCCCTGTTATCACAAGAGCCGTGCTCTCCCTGGGTTGGACTGTGGCTATTGGAGCCCCTCGTTGCTCAGAGGCTCCGTGCCCACCCTCCCCTTCCTTCCGCCGGCGGGAGCGTGCCGTTGGAAATGAGGGGGGCTCGTTAAAACCCGCGGGGATGCAGGGCTTGTTTCATACTGCGGGATTAGCAGATGGAGCTCGGTGCCGCAGGGATAACCCTCTGGCTAAGGGCTTCAGAAGCAGCCCGAGACTTGCGAGAAGAGCCGGGTTCAAACTGATGATTTCAAAGAAAACACAGGATCCTGGCAAAGGGCATGGAGCTCCCCAGGTTTCAGGTCTTGGTGAGATGGACCCACTGTGCCTCTTCTGCCCGTCTTACCTGATCTTCTCAATTGGCTGCTTGCAAAATATGTTTCTCCAGCGAGCCCATTTCTCCTTGAGGAACTCTGTTCCCTCTTCCTTCTGGGGAGTAGAGCAGTCGGTCGGGTACAGGGATGACGGGGCAGCCCTAAGCCCCAGCCCAGCTCCCGGGACCTTCATCCTGCCCCTCACCCAGAGAGATCTCAATGCAGCCCCAGTCACCCAAAGAACTCCCACACCCGGTCTTGCTCCTCCACCTCTCATGGCTTTTCC
>JAOXNH010000039.1:69669166-69693906 GCA_028566575.1 Bartramia longicauda | reverse complement strand
TGTTAACCTGATAAAACAATTCTGAAGCAGCGATTGAAAACGGATCCCTTCAAGTATGAAGTCCTTTAAGTGGAGCTGGTATCACTGCTGCCGCCCTCCCATTGCCCCCCAAAAGCATGCTTACAAATAGCCTTAGAGCATTTTTCTCATCTACTTTATTTGGAAAATTAAAGCTCTGATAGTAATTTCCTTGTAAAACCTGCAGTTTCTGAGAGTCACAGCAGAAAAAGAGAGGCTGGACTGGAACCGAGTCCCGTTCCCTGGGAAAGCCCATGCTGTGGAAGCTGCTGAGGGGAGGGATGGGGCTGGGGGGCCCAAATTGCTCTCCCTCGGTGTTCAACTGAGTTAGCAGGGCAAGACAAGACTTGAATGACTTCTCTTAAATGCCCTAGTGTTTAAATGGGGAAAGAGCTAGATGTAAAATACAGAAAGTTGTAAAAATGCTAGTGCAGAGAAATCAGCTATTTAATGTTCTGGCTTTTTAATAGTTTGGGATTTGTTGTGAATTCTCTTTGACCTTCCTGGTCTTATGTATTTTTTCTATGTATATACTCTTAGGCACTGCTTTCTCAGATTTTTTTTACCTAAAACCTCCTCGAGCTGGCGGTGTCTGTCCCCCCTGGTGCGCGGCCAGACGGTGTGTAATTCCCAGGGGAGATGCTTCGCTCCCGGCAGCGCCCCCGGCTCCGTGGGGAGAGCATAAGCCCTGCCATGTAATTCCTGCAGTGCTTACCTTGCCGGGATCTTCTTAGCTCTGTTGTCTTTCTCTGGCTGCATTATTTTAAAGTCTATGTGAAGACTAAAATAATCCCTCGTTATGCGGTTTAATTAGCCCAGGCTGGCTTCACGCATACGAGTTCTTCTGTATGCTGCTCGTTTTTCTGGCCACTGTATATGTGTCACATTTAGGCTTGTTCCACGTGACTGTGGATTTCTGTTCTATTTTTTTAGCTCTCAAGCTGTGGCAGGGCACGGCGTGTATCTGTGTTTGCCTGTTTATTTGGTGTTTGTGCTGACAGGTAGGTTGACAGGATGCTCTGCTGCCTCTGGCACCCGCCAGCGCTTTGAGACCACTCGCAGTGTTCTGCTCGAAGCTGCCAACCCGCTCTCCCCACAACAGACCGATCCAAACGTCTTTATCCTGGCCTCTGGATGTGGTGCTAGGCTGACCGTACGTTTACAGGACTAACCCTCTCCAAAACTTGCTGCGGGAGAATCTGCCTTTGGTTGGAGGGGAAAACTGAGCGGGAAGGGAGCCGGGAGGCCTCTTGGCTGTCGTTACAGGGGACTGTGGGCAGCTTCAAGGTGATGGTTGTGGCACCAAAACTAACCCAAAAGCAGGTTTGTGCCTGGAGCTCAAACATTGACCATTTGCTTTGCTGCAAACCCCACTGGGTGAGTGAAACCAGACCGTCCCTGTTCTAGCAGAGGAGTTTCTAGAGGTGTTTATCTACACAAGGAGACACTAATAACTGAGTCTTTGGCAATCTCCACGACACTCAATGCCCTGAAAAAGTATTTGATGTCATAAAGGTGTTCAGAGGGTGAAATGGTAAGATGGAAGACAGTGTTTTCAGGTCTATTTCAGTAGCGTCCTGGATATTAGGTTCAAAAAAGTAAACAATAAAACAAGGCATAAAATAAATAGAATGCATAGTTAACCTAACCTTTTCCTATGATCAAAATATAGGTTAGTTTTGTGTTAATTACATACATATCTACATGCAGCAAGCAGCACCGTGCTCTGATTGAAGTGAATTGGAACATTTAATTCAGCCCCCTGCTGTGCCGCCTCCTTTGGCAGGGCTGGATTCAGGTTTGGAACTACTGGAGGTTACCAAATCGGCAGGAGTCAGGTGAGTGGCAGTGGGCTGGGAAGCGTGTGCTCTCTGAATCACCGGGATGTGGAGCCGGGGAGGCCGAGGAAAATGCTGCTGCCGAGCAGGGAGCTTGCTGCTGCCAGCCTTTGCCTGCTTTTGTTGATTCCTGGCTAATTTTGAAAGTACTCCTGGGTCCTTCTCTTTCTTTTTCCCCTGGAGCTGGTTAGTCCTTGTCCTCTGGGCTGCGAGGAAGGACAGTGTTAAAAGCCCAACACCTTTTTAGCAGCGGCAGAAGAGGATTGCATCTGCTTATGAGGTACTGCCTGTGTTTTCCAGTGGGATTAAAGGGATGCTGCGAGAAGCGGCTGTGGTTTGGATTAGGATGAAGCTGTAGTTCAAAATAATGCTTACCTTAACTTTCAGAGCAGTTTTAGGTGGATTTCTGGGTTTGATGTTTGAAGGGTGTCAGTGGACCCCTTAGAACTCCACGGTGATCTCTAGTTTATCAGGCACTGTGCAACTCGAATATACACAGACTTTGGTCTTTTGGCATAAACTGGAAATGTAGTGCTGTCTTGTATTACAGTGTTATGTAAAAAGAGCCAGTGTGTACAAACACTTGTTGTGATGTACTTTACACATGCACAGCAGACAAACAGTACCTGCACACACTGTCACTTTCACCCAGTTTCCCTGGTCTCTAAGCTTGATGTTTATACCTGGGTGATTTTCATTGCTTGTATTAAGAGCTGTTGTGTAGTCCTCTAAACCAGAACTGGTGTCTTTGGGACTTGATCTTAAGTGGCCAGACTTCCCCTGCTTCTGAGCTGAGGTCAGAGGAGTTTTCCAGTGAAAACAATAAATGGCTTCCCATTAGGAGAGGAATTTTCAGTGTGACGTTAAAGGAATGCACTTGGTGCACTGTAGGAGTATTCTGTGTGTCAAACCCGTAGGGGTGTGTGTACCTGCTCTTCACGTCTAGGACGTACTGGAACTGTGAGAATTACTGCAAATAAGGCATCTAGAGGAGCGTCATCATTCTTACAATTGCAACTGTTCTCATTCCGAGATTTTACTTTTTTTTTTTAATGACTAGTTTTTCTGGTATCGTGCAATTCCCATGTCTGGAGTGACTCCTTCTGTTGAGTCTGGAGAGGCTGGTCCGTCTGCTGCAGCTGTGGTGAGCAGGCTGTGACACAGAGCTGTGCGGCAGCACCATCGGCACAGACCCCACTAACCGGGAGGGAGAGCTGGGGGGGTTATTTCTAAGTATTAGCAGAGTTGGTGCTAATTTTTTTCAAGTTACTGCTGTTTACTTGGCAGGTGTTTGTCCAAATCTTCCTTAACTCGAAGCCTGAGGAGGGGGGTAGACAAGCAAGACCCTCTCCTTGGCGGGTTTCTGTCGTGTGGCGGTGATAACTGATGCGGTGCCATTGGAAATGCTGCTTCTGGGCTGTGCAATTACACACCTTCAGCACCATCAACTGCTGGCTGTGTATCACGCTTCCCAAGGCTTCGCTGACAGGTGAAGGGACAAGTTCTTCTGCTTCCTGACGTCAGTTTTCTCTCTGCTGTGTTTCAGGAGAGCTCATACCTTGACAGTCCTGTTCATCCTCACCTGTGCGCTGGGCTACGTCACCTTGCTTGAGGAAACGCCGCAGGATACAGCCTACAACACAAAGAGGTGAGGTGTTGGGAGAGCCTTTCTGCGAGGGCTGTGTGAGAGAGGTAGAGCTGTACGGCCAAGGTACCATACGCGCTTTACCCTGTGGATGAGCCTCCTCAAATGACCTTTGCCTTAACTCCTTTAAATGTCCAAACCCTCAGAAAGTGACAAACCCAAGCCCGAGTCTGTGAGCTCCTCTGCCGGCTGCCGAATTTAATTTCTAATCGGTTTAGTGTCACTCACTGTCGCACCGGGTGGTGCCGCCTGTGCGTGATTTAAAACAAAATACAAACCTCTTCCTAAAGCCTCAAAGTGCTGGCTGAGTTTCTCTGGCAATGATTCTGCCTCTTTCTCTTAAAATAACCCGACTTTCTAAATTGTGTGAGCCGTGACTAAATTTTTCTGACTGAAGTGCTTTTTGTAAAATGATGTTCAAGATTTCAATACGGGTCATGATTCGTTGTTGAAAATTAACAGGAGAACTTGTAGCCAAAAAGGAAACTCTTGGGAAAAAAAGAATGAGATGAGTCTTATATGTGTGGTCCATTCCTACCATAATTTGAGCTAATTAAATGTAGCTGAATTTCTCCTCTTTTTAAAGAAATAAGTAGGGAGCAAAAAGGGGGAAGAAAAGTGGTCTTTTGAAAGTCTCAGTATGTTTTAAAAATTAAGGGGGTGCTTACAGACTGCAGCACATCCTTTCTGTGGGCATGGAAATCATTCCGTTTCCTACCAGTCTGGTTTCTTAAATACAATGCTGTTTTTCCCCTTGCTATTAAAGGGTTTCTTCCTATTTTTTTAAAGTGACTCAGGATCTAGTATTCATTGTCAAGGAGACGCAGGACCTGGGGTATTTCCTGAGATAGTGGTGGTGGTTCTGTCAGGCACACAATAGCTGTTGCTGGTGTAACTCACACGTGTGCCAAACTGCAGGGCTGGGGAACTGAGCAGGTTGGAACACAGTGACCTGTCTGGAGCTGGGAAAACTTCTGCAAAGCTTTGGTGTGAGCAAATGCCATTTTATTCCTGGATAAGGAGGGAGGCTGGGGGGTGGATGGAGCCCTGGGAGCGGATGGAGGCCTGGCATCCCTGGGAATGGCAGCTCGGAACAGAGCCGGGGGAAAGCTGGAAGAGAAGTGATGACACATTGTTAGGGAGTAATACAGATTTAAGGTGACTCAGTGGAATATCTTATTATTGAGATTAGAGCCTTTACTGCTTTAATAAAAACAAACCCAAAGAAGATTAATCGGCAGATTAACCTTTCCTTTGCGAAATAGAAGTTGTTTTCTGCATGTTCAGTGCAGGGAATAAGGTGACCGGTTGTTGAAAGCAGTTTAACAGCAGGCAACAAGCAGTGAATGCTCTTTGATCACTTCTGTGTCTCTGCTTGTGGATACTGCCTGCAATATCCAGACACAAAAATACAGGAAAAGCAGCATCCTGAGAATTGTGTATGGTCTTCCACATTTTATTTTATTTTTTTTACTGGTTTTGGAGGTTACATCTCTGTTTCCACTCATGCTATTGCTGTAGTCATCCAAGCTACATGCCAGATTCTGAGGGAGTAGTTATCTCGGCCAAATCATCACTTTTTCCAGCTAAAGATCAATGCAAACAAAACACCAGAGTGCTGTGGCCTCTTCTGAGCTTCACCCGTTGCCTTGGTCCCGGAGGGGATGGAGGCGTCTGTGGGGTCCAGAACCCTCCTTGTGCTGAGTCAGTTCTCTGTGAGCTCCTCTCTGGTCTCAATTAAATCCCTTTTCCAAGGTCTTTGGGGGAAGTGCCGTGCCAAGTGTAGTGCCAGTAATCATGAAGGATTCCAGCTCAGTTCCTGTCCCAGCCTTTCTTCTTACCCTTTGTTAGTGTTCGTGTCCCTGCCGCTCTTACATCTCATTGTTCCTCACCAAGTTTGTGTGGCTCCTTAAGTGTCTATTTGAACAAAAAGAGGCATTTTGGAGCAGGACTGAGATGGTCACAACATGCATAAATGTATCCATATCCCAAATTTTCACAACTTTTTTTTTTGCTTCTGTAACTTAAAATCCCTCATCCTACCTCGGGATTTTTTTCAGTGGTAATGTAGAGCTGCTGTGTGTTTTGATCTGAAATTTTGGCCTGCCTGAGGCTGTCCCTGTGTGCAGATACTTCGTGGGAGCACTTGCCTGCTTACCGACCGGCAGTGGGTTGGTGACCCCTGGGCAGTGTCCCTAGCTGTCATGCTGCTTTATTTCCAACTGCTGCACAGCGACAGAGGGGCACTGTTCCCGTGCTTAGGTGCAAAGCCTAAATTCACACAGGCAGACGCTTCAGCCTCCTTTGTTTCCAGGCTCTTGCTGCGAGGTGCCAGGCTGTGGACGGTGGCAGGTGCCTAGAGCAGAACATTAAATTGAAGCAAACACAAATTGCTGTGCGTGTTTCCTGGAGCAGCCAGAGGAAGGAATCTGGGGCGCCCTGCTGCCTTCCCCCCTCTAAAAGTGCTTCCTTCACCCAGGCCCTTGGAGAAGCATCTCCGGGCAGGGTGAGGGGCTGGATTCCTGCAATAAGTCACCAAGAGAAACTGTGGTCAAAACCCAAGAGGATGCACCCATGAGATCATGGGGTGTGGTGTCTCTAGCAGAGATTTATATTTACATCTGTTTATATGCTGGCATTGCAGTGCCACCTTCCTTCCTGCAACATCTTAGGGCAATAAAGGAGGAAATTTTTTTTTTTAAGATAAGATTTACAGAAATGTTTTACATGTAAATCTAGTAGAAGTTCATTAGGGTCACACACACAGATGTTGGTGTGATCGTGTGAGATCTGTGATCAGATTGCCTCTGCTGTAAACACTCTCTGTTAGCTGAAGAGATGCTGCCCTGCAAGGCCTGTCTGATCAGTGAGACTCTTAATTACGGTTCCTGCAGCGTTCATCCCGTCCATCCCGTGTGACCACCATCCGTGCAGCCCCGGGAGGAGCTGACAGGACCTGGCTCCGAGGGCAGCTAAAGATTCAGTGGCCTCCTTGGCATACAGTGGCTGTGGAAAAAGTCCATGTCTCCCAGATACTTTGAATGCTGGGCAGGGGTTCTTGGGCAAAAAAAAGTTAATATATTTTCCATGTAAAAAAAAAAATCACATTCAGGTTTAAAAAATGGTGTATGCATCAGGGTTGTGTGTTGAATTCCAAGCCTCTCTTCTCAGATGCCTCTCTGCACTGTTTTTTGGCAATAACTGCTCACAGCTCCGCCATAGTAACAGCTCTGTTAAAGGCCAGATCTAGTCCAGGGTCTGTGTGCTGCCAGGCTGATGATCTCCAGCTCCTGTGGCTGAACACCCGCAGAGGACACAAGGTGAGGAGCAGGCTCGACCTCTGCCTCCCGGTCCAGCCTTGGGCTACCAGTGAGGGGCTGGTACCAGTCACGCTGCTGCAGACGCGGCCGGGACGGGCACTGAGTGGGACCTGCACTCATTAAGGGCCTGGAACAAAGGGTGACAGACACTCACAGACAAGCGTCATTGTCTCCTGTCGCCCAATCCGCTCTCAAAATGGACAAACAGTAACTTGTTTGTGCTGATAAAACTGTTGCCACGTTCTCCCTTTCTTATTTAGTTAAGTGCTAAAATTGTTTTTGTAGGTGCACTTTGCCATTTAAATGTCTTCCCGAGCTGCTCCCTGAGAGCAGACCTTAGCCCTGTCCCACCAGGCCGCCTGCTGGGGCCGTTTGAAGAAACCCCTCTCAAAACCTAGACAAGTTCTTCTCTCAAGCCCTGGAAAGCAGCAGCCCCAGCTCCTGGCTGGGCTCTGCAGGCTTCCTAAGGAGGCAGCGTGATGGTGTTAAGGACAGAAATTTAGTTACTGCAGGAAAAGAAAAGAGCTAATGGAGCTGGTGTGGTTATTACACAAGTTTGTGATTTTCTTCAGAACTTGCCCTGGTGAAGCTGAAGTAAAGGCATCCGGCTGGAGCTCCGGCTGACTCCATCCCAGCTGCTGTTTGCCTGGGAGTAGATTTTAGAAAAAGGACATAACTGCAGGTTCTGGTGGTTACTTAGATTCAGGCCATCCCCAGCTTTGGGAAAATCACCTGCGAGGAGGGGGACAGCAGGACGCGGCCAGCTTTAGTCAGGTCCTGCCTTGCTGGGGGTGAGAGGGGTGGGTGAGGTTGTGGGTCTTTGGTTTACTTGGGTCCTGGTCTGGTAATTCCCACGGTTTCTCTGTGTCTCTGTTAGGTCCCGTTCGGCTCTGTGTTCATTATAGTTCCAGCTTTTGAAACGGCACCGGTGCTGCTTTGGCTTTAGAACCTCCTCTGTGTCTTTAGTTGCCTAAGAAAATGTTTTGGAGCAGCGGCCAGTTCAACAGTTCCTTTTTAAATTCCATTGGAATTTCCCAAGAGCAATGAGAAGCTCTCTAACGTGGGAGCTTGCCCACGGCTAAACTTTCAGTGTCTCTCTGACAAAGTGGCCATAAAAGCTTCTCAGGGACACAGGGGAGCATTCGGCTCAGTGTGCATCTGGTGATGATCCAGCGGCTGCGGCTCCTCGCCTGGATGGAGGAGCTGCTTCCTTTGCTGGGTGGGTTCTCGGGCAGGTCGAACCACACTTAAATATAGGAATTTACGCCCATTTCCCAAAAATAAAACCTCCAAGAGGCATTGGTTTCCATTTGACGTGTTCAGCAGTTAAAAAACAAGACCAGATGCTTTTTACAACAAAGAGCATAATTTCCAATTTCATGAGGAAGATGAAGCAACATAAACTGTTCTGTTTTCCGCTTTCAGGGGTATTGTTGCCAGTATTCTGGTTTTCTTGTGTTTTGGAGTTACACAAGCTAAAGATGGACCATTTTCAAGACCTCATCCAGGTAACTTCAGTTGCTCAAGTCACTCAGATATTTCTGGTACATTGCGTGGTTTGTGGTGAATGTAAATATTTGTGTTACTTGTAGAGAAAGTAGGTTGTAATTTAAATAATAACAAAGCAGGTTCATTAGCACTGCCCGCTTATCACGTACCTTCCACCCAGCCTCCAAACAGCACGGGGATCCTTCTGCGCTTTCCATCTGGGGGTACCAGAGGATGGGTTTTTTAATTTTTATCTCCCTCTTCTGGCTTCCTGTTGTTAGTAAAAAGCTTTGTGTGAACTGCCAGATTCTGGAAACCTTAAATTCCCTTGTTTATCCCTTCTTTCCCCCCTACTGTCTGTAAGAGGGCTGTGCTGCTGACCACGCAGCGGGTTGCTGGTCCCTGCTCTCCCTTTGCTGTCTGTCCGTTAGCCGGGATAATCAAGGGCTTCTAGGCCAGCGGGTTCCATTTTAAAGATTTCTAGTAAGACTGTAAGTCTTGAAAGCACAACACAAAACCTCTTCCATGCAGTGTTATATTGGGTGAAGTATGAAAATATTTTAGTATCTTTGATTATTTTTTTTTGCAGCATTTTAGATGTGAATCATTGAGAAAGAATTAAGGGAATTTATATAGGCTTATATAATATTCCTGACAGCATTAGGCTCTCCGACAGTCAAATAAAGCTGTAAGTATTTCTTGTGCCAAAAATGTAATGTTCCAGTGTAGGAATGCTGTTCTGTATGAGAAACTCCACACGTTCAAAACCTCCATCAAAGCAGATGTTGTTCTAGAGCACGGCCCACAGCACACTCTGCAAACATGCACTTCTATTCGGAGGTCTTACTAAACAGAAGGTTTTGGTCTTTCTGTTACAGTTAATTCTGGTTCCTCCTATAGGACAAATTGCTCCTTTTAAGGACAGCAGCGATACTCAAGTGCTTCCAGTGTTAGACCTTCCTGGGGCTTTGTCTGGGACGGAACTTGTTTTTATTCCCTGGAACAAAGTGGTAGAAATGGGATGGGGAGAGTCCAAAGGTCAGAGACCTCTACAGCCAACATCTATAAAGGTCAAAGACCTCTACGCCAGTGTCTAGCACAGACAGAGCCAACATCTACCACTTCTGCACACTCCTGTCTCGGGAGCAGCAGTTATGGGACCAGAGCTGAGTATCTCAGCAGAATCAGATGGTCCATGAACAGGTGATGGGAGAAGCTCCCGTGTATTCAGCCACTTCAAACGTTGGGTGTATCCATGTCCTTTCGTATTACCTTCACCTGTCCTCCAGCTCGTGTGGTGGATTGATCTTCTGAAGAGGGGTTTTCAGGGGCTGTAGGGGTTTGGTAGGACAGTGGGTGCTCGTGGAGTCGCAGCAGGAGATGGTGGTGCCTGTTTTAAGGAGAATGGCAGTCCTTCCCCACTCCTCTCCCATGGGAAGGCTGTTGGGCAGCAGAGGACATGGTGCTGCAGCCCAGCGAGGTGCCGCGTCGGCTCTCCAGTTACAGGGGCTGTACTGGGGAGTTCAGCTGAGGCTCTGACCTTGGCTTGGTGCTGCTGTTCCTGGAGAAAGACCTCATCCCAAAGGAACTGGGAGCGGGGCCGCTGCCGTGCCCCGCTTCCTTTTATAGGGCGGAAGGAAGCCCTGGGCCAGCAGGGACACTGCGGTCACACAGCGGGGCTGGCACACAGCTCCTCACAGTGGCTCTTAGAGGTAGCCAGCCTTCCTGCTCGGCTCCTCTCCCGTCATTCTTGGAGCCCCATTATTCAGTTTGTGGCTACCTACTTATGGCCAGCTCAGAGGTGTTTTGTATTTTTGTCTGGGTTTTGTGCCCAATGTTGTTGTTCTGTTTAAACAGCTCTTCTTGCCCGGTGTTTACCCTCCTGATTTATTTATACGCGGCTCACCTGTGCCAGCTCACCCTGGGTTTCACTAAAGCAAACAGGTTCTGCTAAAGGAACAAGTTTTGCTTTTAGTCTCCCCCCTCAGTATAAGTTTGCTTTCCTTAGGATCCCGTTTCCTGCCCATTTAGCCCTTCAGGTGGCAGAGGTCAGACTCGGCCGGCTGTCGGTGGGGGGGTAGGTGGGTGGTTGTGCCCTCAGCCCGGTGGTGGCTCTCCTGAGGCGTTGGTCTTGTGTTCTCAGCCTCCCTACAGTGGCAGCACTGCAGCGTTTTGAGCCTGGTAATTACTAAACTACCAGGTATGTAATGATTAGTTGAAGCCTACTTAATCAGGAAAATAGTCCTAATTTGCGGGAGGATCACGGTGACAAGTGCGTTTAAGGAAAACAAATATTAAGTACGCCAAAAATAAGTTTATAGCTGAAGCTGAGGCCAGTCCAGGAAGAGAGAGAACACAATGTTTGTACAGCTTCAAAAACATCTTGTTTCTGGTGTACCCGTGCAGATAGAAAGTAGGCTTCAAAACCTCCTGGGCACTTAATGTCAGCTGGGGAGAAAGCACACTAAATTATAACCAGATCTCATTTTTTTATTCCGAAGTATCACAGAGCCTGTCCAGCAGCTGCAGATCCTCTGTTGCCAGAAGCCTATGTATACAGGAGAGGAAAAGCTCTACTAGGGCTTTAGATGTTTCTGCTCTCTGAACTGTATGTCCATCAGTTCCAAAACTACTCTGGGGAGAGGTTCCTTTCCAAAAAAACCCACTTTGGCCAGTGGAGGCGATTTTGCTTGTTTGTTTTTCCTGAGCTGTGTTCTGGAAAGACAGGAGGGTGCGTGCTCCCGGTCAGCCCTGCCGGGTGCAGTGGGTTTGGCAGTTAATTAAATGGGAAGGGAGGACGGAGCTCTCAAGCCATGGTTTCCACAGCTTTCGTGTGAGGAGGCTGCACGAGAGGCACTGGGTATTGCCTTGGCCAGGAGAAGGCAGCCCGAACTCTGCCTTTCCTTCCCTCCAGGAGATCAAGGGGCAAAACCACCTCGTTCTGTGTGTTGGGAGGTTTGGTTGGTTGGTTAAATGACTGACCCCTGAGAAGACACTTCATCCTGTTGCATAATTAAGAAATGGCAATTATGTTTGTAGACTTTAAGTAAAAGTCTTAGAAGTTCCAATTTCCCAGTGGACGCTATTAGAGAGCTCTGAACTCCCTGTTTCCCAGCCCACACCTGCCTGGTTTATTTTTCCTCCCCTGGAAGTGTAAAGTAGGCCATTTTGGTGAAATTAATTTTGCAGTTTTGCTGGAAAAAAAGAAAAGGTTACACCTTCTCACATTTCAATCTATTTTAACGGTGGTGTCAGAAGCAGGCTGTTAGAGACTTCTTTTAAAAATGTGAATTATTTTTCACCCTCTCTTCGCGGCTGAATTGGCTAAGGACGACGTTTATCTTTGTTTCAGGGGGCAAGGAAGCCTCCGTGAAGCTCTGCCAGACCATGGCTGGCTGCTCACGGGTTCTCAACCGATGGGTGACTGCAAGCCCGGAGCCGATGCCTAGTTCTTGCATTATTCCTGTCACGGTTAAGCATTCGCGTACCCAAGCTGCCGTGGAGTTACTGGAGAGAAATGCCCAAATCAGCCTGAAGGTTGTTGGGTTTCTCGCTTGGTGCAAGCCCCGTTGGTGCCGGTGGAATCGCTCGCTGCCTCCGCTCACCGAAGGAATGACCCTCTTGGCTCCCCAGTGCCATTCTGACTCTCACACAGTGTCCCCGTGGAAGGAGAGCCCTGGTTTATTATAGGTGTAAACAGGAAACACCTGAAGGAAAGTCTATTAAAATCATTCCAGAGTGATTAGTGTCTGGTGTTACTGAGGGATTTAAATATCCCCTTGGACTGAGTCGGGTTTCGCTGAACTACCTTGTGTAAAAGTTAGGATGTGGTCAGGAAAGCCTGCTGGAGTCTGTGCACATCCTGGCTCTGTGTTAGCCGCCTTCCTCCTGCACCGGAGCTGGCAGAGATGCTGGGGGAGATTTCCGAGCCCAGGAATCACTTTAGAGGCCACTCTGGATGGATTAGGATGAGTTGGGGACATGAACGCAGCCCAGGGAACACAAAACTCGTAGGCAGGGCAGTCAGAGCCTGCTCCCAGGGGACTGAGTCCGTCGGGAGAAATGAGGTGATGAGGATGGAGCTGGAGGTGCACAAATCCTGTAATTTGTGTGCCTTTCAGAGTGAGGTGGTGTGGGGAGAGCTGTAATCACATCTGGGGAGGGTGAATAACGACTGCAGGCTCTGAAGCAGCTGAGTTTTGCATCATGTTTCTCTCATGAAGAGTTTAGATGATCTCATAGGTCTTACAGCCAGCACCTGCTGAACCTCTGGTACTTTTATTTAATTCCTAGTAGAAGTGAAAATATCGCTGATATTTTGAAATGCTTTCTGCCCCTTGAGGAAAGAACCTTGTCTTCAGGGAAAAGGATGGGTTTGCAGAAGTAAACGCAGTGGTTCCTGCTGCCTGGCTTAATTGTGCCTGGTTTAGCAGCTCATGGGCAGGAGGTGGCAAAGTGTGTTGTTTGGGATGGGAAGCCCAAAATCGGACAGGTCAGGTTATGTGGGATGTGGAGAAAGAAATCGGACTAGTCCAGGAAGGATGTGATTCTCTCCCAAGGACTGCTACAAGGCATTGCAAGTGCCATGGATCTTTCCTTCTCATTCCTAAAGGTTTAGTTCGTTGGGCCGAGGCGTTCTAATGCATCCTGGTACATAGGGCCAGGCTGGCAGCCTCTCCGGCCGGGCTCTTTGGGGAGGACAGCGAGCACTTCACCTGAATGCTGGGCTCCATCGTTTCCCGGGAGCAGCATCCCTTCTTGAGGTGTTTGGTTGTGTTACAGTCAGTGAACAGTCAGCAGCTGTTGTGCTTGGAAGCCTGCTAACCTCCCGGTTGTCTCTTTCTGTAGCTTACTGGAGGTTCTGGCTGTGTGTCAGCGTCGTCTATGAGCTCTTCCTCATCTTCATACTCTTCCAGGTAAGTAACAGAGACTGCTGGTTCCTAAATGCCAGCTTAATAATCCTTTGTGGTGGTCATTAGGATTCTCGCTCCCTACAGGAGATGCTTTTTGTTTTTGTGAAACCAAATCATGTGCTATTTAACGAGACCTCTAGGTTGAGGAAAAAGTATGGTATTATAAAAATATGATATCTCCTTGTTGTCTAACCTGCTGTTTGTCTCAGCCTGGGTTAGGCACCGCAGTGATGTGTTCTTAAATGAGTTGATGAGAAATCGGAGTTCTTGTTGAGACTGATGGATCAGGAGTTGGTGTTTGGTCTCTCCTCTGCTGGCCTCGGTGTGACTTGCTGGGGTCACCTGCCAGCTGTTAGTTTGTGAATTCTGCAGATTGTGGGGTGAATTCATCTTGTTTCATCTTCTGAAATGCATTTCACCTTGAATGATAGGTGCTCTGAATTTTTTTTTTTTTTTTGGTTAAGCCCTGTGCTGGCAGCTCTTTCCTGTGCTGGGAAACCCCATGGTCACTGACACGGGAGATGCAGCGTGAAATGAGCCTGTCCCCAGTCCCTGCTGTGGCCTTACCCCCGCCGAGCCGGAGGAGGGAGAGCAGAAGGGCCAGTGGGAAGGGTGAACTGTGCGCCAGCCCGAGTGCTGAGCTTCTGGGAGGGAGGTGGCATCGAGGGGTGGCTGAGGACATGGAGTAAAAGAGCTCTGATTTTTCTTCTTTACAAAATCTTAAGTTCATTCTGTAGTAATTTTTTTTTCCTTAGTATTTAGCATTAGAGGCCCAGAAAGTCAGGTATATAGTGATGCTCTGGGGTCTGGATATATTTCAAGAATATATTTCAATACATTTTTAAAACCCACCCATTTGAGGGTGCAGTGTTGATTTTAATTCTCTCTGTACTTTTCTGTGGGTTGGCACTCGCTGAGAGGGCAGGTGGTTTGTGTTCCCCCGCAGACCGTGCAGGACGGCCGGCAGTTCATGAAGTACATCGACCCGCACCTGGGCGTCCCTTTGCCCGAACGAGACTATGGTGGCAACTGCCTCATCTATGATCCTGGCAACGAAACGGATCCGTTCCACAACATCTGGGTAAGAAGCAAAGAGAGTTACTTGCTAATGAGTCTGACTGCTCCTTGGTGAAAGATTGCTTAATTGAACTCTTCAGAGCCCAGTCATGAGTCCTTGTGAGCATTGAATAAGAGAACAGGCCATGACTGGCTCTTCCAGTGTCCTTATTTCGCTTCTCTTGACCTTCCCTCTCGACCAGATGGGGATATGTGTCTCTGTGTCCTAATGACATTGCCCAGGAGAGAGAGTGAACTGTTTAACAAGCCTTGTTTCTCACATTATTGATGTAAACCTTCTCCCCTGGGAGTCTGGGTTTATTTGTGCGCTTAAAGAATCTTCTGCTTGCAATCACCTGGGGACACCAGGGTCAGAAGGTGCTCGTTGCCCAGCAAGCCATAAGTTGGGCTTTTCTGAGCACCAGAAACTGTCAGGTTATTGTTTCTCACTTACAAACAGGAGACTCGGGATTTTATTGCTGCATTTTTCTTGCTGGGGGGGGGAAGTCAGCGTTAATGGGTTATTGTTTGTGGTGCAAAGTGACCTATACCCTCTCCTTGCTTTGTAGGACAAACTGGATGGATTTGTTCCTGCTCACTTCTTTGGCTGGTACCTGAAAGTAAGAACCTGTTACGCTTCTGTGACTGCCTGTAAAGCCTGGCTGCTTCTGGCTTGGTGATGCCAGTCTCCGTGGTCGGTTATATCAGGCAGTCCTGTGAACTGGGCTGTTTGGAATACGTGAAAGGCTTTTTTCTTCTGTGTTTTTCTTTTTTTTCCTCTCTCCTCCTGCCCGTGTCAGGTCACCTCATTTCTCTCCAAAACAACACCACACTGACAGGCTCCCTCCTCCACCACAACGCATTCTCGGGTCAGATCAATAAAATTAGAAATCCTTTACTCCTGTAACAAGATAAATACCTGACTGAACTTTGAATGCTGAGTACGGGGGAGGCAGTGGAGGCCTGCTGCTACCCAGGCAGAGGTGATACCCTGCTGCTCTTCCCAGGCAGGCTTCTCCAGTCCATCCCAATCAGGACCTTAGATCACTAAACGGGTAGTGGTTTAATTCCTGTTACTTTTTAGTCAATATCAACCAGCAGTGGAAGGAGTTCAGCTGTGCTTGTCTCTGGCAGAACACTTTCAACACGTGTTTTGCTGATTCTTTTGGTCTAAATACTAGCTTTTTTTTTTTAACCCAAGCAAACTCAGGAGCTAACTTGATTCTGCCCTGCAGACCTTGTTTGTTTTGTTTACCCACAAGACCACCATATACAATAAACTGAAAAAGCTCAGGCCGTTTTAAAAATAAGCTATATCCATTGTTTTGTTTTTCCTTTTCGAAAGTGGGGATGGATTCCTGTCAGTGCTTTGTTTTCCTCTGTATGTTTTCCCCTGTAACCAGAAGATGAGTGTGGTAGGCATGGAGAGGCTTGGACTTCAGGTCAGCTTGTCTGTGGCTCGCTCTATTAGGATACAGAATTAAATTTAGAGAAACTTGGATTTTCTTCATCCAAGAGAATTACATTAGAAACTTAAATATCAGAATAGCATTTCCGTCACATTGTTTATTTTTACAAGACATGTCATACTGAGGGAAAAAATGCCTAAATAGTGAGAGCCTGGGACTGAGACCTCAGGGGAGTAATTCCATGTTCCTGAGGAACCAGAATGGGACAGAATTCCCTATGCCAGCCACTCACTTGGCTATTATCTGGCTTGATCTGGAAGTTGCCTTGTTTTTATTAGAGGCCGTTTCTGCAGAATCGGTGGAGATGGTGTCTCCATGTGGTGGAGATGGTGTGTCACCTGCTCAGCCCGCGCCCGGCCCCACAGGGGAGTTGTTCCTCTGCTGCTCAGCCTGGAGGAAAGCAGCTGCTGCATTTCCTATTTGTCACTTCACAGATTTGTCTATAAAAAGCTGGAAGTGGAACGTGTTGTCTCCATAAACAGAGATGAGCGTGTGTTTGGTGTTTCCTTCTTTGGGTTTGGTGGGTTTTTAGTCTGAGTAACAGACTCTGACGGGCGATACTGCAAATGAGCATGCCTCGTTCATCAGAAATTGGTGTGGGTCTCCCCCTTTGCTTTGGAGTCACTTATATCCCATGTTGTCAGACTAAGCTGGGATAATGCCTGTCTTGTGTTTTTCCACCTGGCTGAGGCAGTCAAGGCCGAGCCACATTCACTGGTGCAGAATCAGCCAGAGCACGTTTGGGGTTGCCCCCTTCCACCCAGGCGCCCTGCTGAGGGTACAGCAGCTGGGATGTACGGGCTCTTACCCACTTACAGATAGGACATAAAGCGTTACTGCAGATCTCTTTCCCTGTTTGGAGAGCAGGCTGAGATGATGCTGAGGTGGCAGGACGGCAGCTCGGCTGGGTCCTCCTACTGAGGGAGGCAGAAGACACTGCTCTCCATTGCTCACCCTGAGGAGCTGCTGGTGCAGAGTAGACTGGGGTGCCCCAGCACAGCCAGGGCTGAGACTCGGTGCAGGTGACTGTTGAAAAGTTTGTGCTAAGCAGGCTCTGAAAGGCCCTTTTTGAGCAGTGGTGGAACGATGTGGTGGTGGAGCACCCAGGAATTCCATTCGTTTCAGTGACTTCCCCCTGGATCCCAGTTGCCTGCCTTTGGTCTTTCGTGTGATGGTATTAATGGCATCAACTGCCCTCATCAGTGTCTGCCTCCTCTGTGGTGCTGCTTGATGAGTTCAGAGGCCTGTGAGCATTTGCCTGTACTGGGCTATCACATGGTAAAAATAAGATTGCCATGAGTTTCCTGATCCGTTTCTGGGTACTGGAGACAAGATATTCCACTGTACAAACAACCAGTAAACAACGCACACCGTGTGTGTGCTCTGTGGCCAGAGTCTGTAAGGGGTGATCTCATATTCCTTAAGTGATGTTTTGAAATTAGAAAAAAGAAGTAGTAAATTTTCCATACACTGTTGCAAAACTGTAAATCTGAGCAGTGTATTTATGGAGTTCTCTTTTATTTAGATTTCTAAAGGTCCTTAAGTAGGTGGTGTCTGGTTTTACTCAGTCTGGTGCGCGAGTATTCATTTTTGCAATGGTTTTAGTACGTTGTACAAATGTTGTGGAAACACTATTTTTCTGCCTTTATACAGACTTTGATGATTCGAGACTGGTGGATGTGTATGATCATCAGTGTGATGTTCGAGTTTCTGGAGTACAGCCTGGAACACCAGCTCCCCAACTTCAGCGAATGTTGGTGGGATCATGTACGTACCCCGTGGATCACGGTGTATTTGGCTAAAGGGAGGTATGTATTTTAAAGGGAGGGGGTGGAAGTGGTGGGAACTAACAGACATTGTGTGCCCGAAGGGGGGGGTGTAATTACTGCTGCTCAGGAGCAGCCTTGCTTCTCCCTGTTGGGTTTGTAATAGGTTTGTCACTGTTTGTATAATTTTGTGGGGTTCCAAACTATTGCACATGGTTAAATATTTGTCTTGGTTCGTTTCATACCAGAGAAAGTATCTGAAGCTTTACCTCATCAGATACCTGGTGATGGTACAAACCATAAAATCTGAAATACAGAGAAAGATAAAGACTTGGTGTGTAAAGTTTCAGATGGGGATTTTTCTTGCCTGTTAAAACCCCAAACAGGCTCAGTGCAATTTCTGTCTGGCTCTTCCCTCTGTGCAAACGTTTTTACACCATTTTCTGAAAACAGTGAATATTACTGTGTTGAGAATTTCTGGTGTGGTTTATAGAAAGCTTTTAAAAGCTCAAAGTTTGGCCTGACTGAAGAGCTGTTTGGTGACAGTCTGTAACCGTTCCTGTCCAGACACACTGCCTGTGTGTGCTTTTCCAAGACAGAGGGACTTCTGTGATCTAGTTTCTCTGTTTAAAAAACAAGCTCTGTAGCTTCTAGTGGCACACTTTTTTTTTAATTTTCCTATGAAATGTAAATTGCTTACCAGACCTATCAAAATTACCTGCATTCAGGGCACACAGCTGGGGCTCTCAGGTTGTTTGGGCTTGGTTTTGTTCTTACAGTACGAGCTCTTTTCCCAGCTTGTAACGATTTGCTCCATGGTTGTATGTATAAAAGGAAATGCATTATGTATAAAGACATCAAGCAAAGCTATTTTGACTTTAAAAAAAAAAACTCTTATGAAATTAGCGCTCTGTGCTCAGCTCCTTTGAACGTGGAGGACAGTCAGGATTTTTCAGCTCAAGAGCTCCATCTCCAGAATTAACGCTTGGCAATAAGGCAGGGTGTGGGGAGAAATCCCTTCTTGAACTTCACCTCTCGAGCCTGCAGACGAGTTGTTTCTTTAGGAGGCAGCCTGAAGCTTAAAGAGTGTGCCAAGTGGTTGGGCACGGTAAAATCCAGTCCGTAGGAGCAGGTTCAGATTTTTTGGCGTGTGTTTCTGAAGTTCTGAAGCTTGGGCTGCTGAGATTCTTCCTCCTGAAGACCTGCACGTCCCTTCTCTGGGGATGTCCCATCCTGGTGACAGGGGTATGTCCGTGTGTGTGTACCTGTAGGATCTTCCCTTCAGTGCTTCCTCTCCAGCGTCACTGTGTGTTTCTACTTTTAGTGGATAATGGACGTGATCCTGTGCAACGGATTAGGAATTTACTGTGGGATGAAGACTCTCTCTTGGCTTTCTTTGAAGACATACAAGTGGCAAGGGCTTTGGAACATTCCTACATACAAGTAAGCTGGGGTAGGAAAACCCCACATGGGCCCACCTTAAATATGTTGCTTGTTAAAGGGTTGTTCAGTGGGGGTTAATGTGAATTTCAGAATTCAGGTGTGCTTGGATGACTCCAGTATCCAGTACCTAGTACTGCATGGGAGCTCATTTGTGAGAGTTTGATTTAACTCGGGAATGAAACTGTTGAAAACAAAGCTGTCTGCCCTGAGCATCGCCTGATGTCTGGGAGGGGGGACATCCTGGGGAAAAGAGCATCTTCAATGGATTGGTAAAGGAGAGCAGGAAGCCAAGGCGGGATCATACTCTTTCATTCACAGAGGATCTGTTTGGTCCTTGTGCAAAGAACACACTGCCCAGTAATCAGAGCTTCACAGGAACTGGGACACTGAAACTTAAAATGTAATAAATCCCCTGTAGCCTTGGGCCAGTAATGGGCGATCCCTTTCTGTAGTGGGCCTTTGCTGAGCAAAGCAGCCTGGGGAACTGCTTGCTGCCGTGGCTGTAGCCTAGGATAGGCCAAATAACAGGCTTCCCTCTAACTCAGGGTGTTAATCTCATTAGGTAGTAGTTTTAATGGAGTAAATGAAGGCATTTTGCATACGTGAATCAGAGTCTCAAAGTGTTAGTAGATGCCTCTTATGTGCTGTTTCTTAATATTACAAGGATGTGCTTTGCTTTTTTTCCAGAGGTAAAATGAAGAGAATTGTCTTCCAGTTCACCCCGTATAGCTGGGTCAAATTTGAGTGGAAGCCGGCATCCAGCCTGCGCAGGTGGCTGGCAGTTTGCGGCATCATCTTTGTGGTAAGGAAGCTTCTGCCTTGCCCTTTCTTTGTCGTTTCAATGTTTTGTACCACCCAAGCAGCTGTACCAAGGGTACCATAGGCTGGAACTCTGACACGGTGTGTCTGTAGGTGAGGCTGGAAGGGATCACTGTGGAATCCTGCAGGAAGGGGTCCGTGCCCATGTCTCTGGTGCAGTTCACACACTCGTTGCACAAATATTTGTTCCCTCTTGCTGAACAACGTCGATTGGCAATGCCAGCAATATGAGCTGTCACCTACACATCATGCACCGAGTAGCTGCTGCTGTGAGAAGCATTGGCGTTGGGTGGAAGGTGCTTGTTTCATAGAATCATGGGGTTTCTCTCAGTCTGGAGCAGATACACATCACATCACAGCCGGAGCCAGAGCCTCGGGCCTCTGTGGGTGAGCTCTGGCCAGCAACGGCTCCTGAAGCACAGTTTTGCCTCAGATAGTATTTTTATACAGGCTTAAATTGTTCAGTTATCCTAAGTATTTTTATGTTTCACTGAACACATGTGATGGTGTTAACAGTGTCCAGCTTGACCAGTTGAGGTGAAGCAGCTCCCCCGTTTAGAGAAAAGTGAAAGCTGGCTTCTCCCACAGTCACAGCAACTTGCCTTTCTGCCCGCTCCATGGAGCGGCTGGGGCTGTGTCCTGGGAGTGCATCGTCTTCAACTCACAGCTTCCATCGCACAGTCACAGGTACCGCGCACGTGACGCTGATGGGGAGGATGAACTTGGCCATTTCAGTGCTTTTCCCCCCACTCCTGCCAGCTGGGGGAGACTTTGGCCTTTGTGCTCTCCATGGGACGTCACTTGGCTCTGGTTTGAGCAACTCAAACTTGCTTCCATCTAGCAACTGTGAAGTTTGACTGAAAAAACCCTCGTGACGCTTAGTGATGCCAGAGACAACGGGCATTAACCAGTTCTTGTGTAACTGCTGTGGTACAGGATGTAATTCTGTATTTTCAAATGGCTGCTAGAACAGCGTACCTTAAAGCATCTTGAAATATGTGGAATGTGAAATACGGTGGTGGTTTATTTTGGGGTCTGTGGTGAAGTTCCCTATTAGGCTTTGCTGAGAGGGACACATTAGCCAGGTTGGCAGCCACCCCCCTCTCCCTTAATGATACTGCATTTTACACTGCTGTGGGGTGGCAGAGCGGGGTGTGCTCCAGGAACGCTGTGCTGTCTGTGAGGACACAAGCGGCGGTGGCAGCCGGTGCTGGCAGTTTGCAGACTCAGCCAGGGGAATACAAGTTCACATCACCTCATTCCTGCTACATACAGCACTTGCTTGGAGTTTCCATAGTTTATGGGAGAAGCAAAGTAAATGCATCTGCACAAATGAAATGTGTATTTCTTGGAGTGGCTGCTGTGTGCGTGCTCCCTGCAGGATCCGGGTGTTAGTGCTGGAGCAGATTTTGCAGCTCAGAGACTCTGTTGAATTTATACCAGTCTTTGGTATAATAATGTTTCTTTTGGCCAAGCCCAGCTGCAGCTGAGAGTTCATAAGCACCTTCAGGTGCTGGCTCACTCTTTGGCGTTAAACAATGCTGGATGCCATTTGTCACCGTTTCTTTTGAGGCGAGAAACTCGTGCTCTCTGTGTGCCATTGCCAGGGCAGCTCACTCAAAAATGCTGTGCTATAAATGTGTCACCAGTTCTCCTCAGTTGGCTTTGTGACACTTGCATAACCATATGAAATACCAAACCAGACAACCCCCCCAGGACGTACTGCTTATGCCTCTTCTTATTTTGGGGTCCCTCAGTCAGATTTGAAATCACAGCAAAAGGGTGAGTTGCTGCTTTTGGGATCCGTTATCAGTAGTTCTGTGGGTACTTCCAACTCCCGAGGAACCCGTTCAGAACCAGAGGCAGCACTCATCCAGGCTTCTGATGTGTTTATTTAATACTTCTTCCAACACACAGGAAAGACTTGAAAAGCCTGGTGATTGTTCCTGGTGGTTATTGCAAGTGATGCTGGTGCGCTCAGTAATACCAAGTGGGTCCCTGCGGGGTTGGAGAACTGGGGGGAAAGGGTCGTGCAGGGAGAGAGGGAGATTGCAGGCTTCATTCAGTGAAGTCTTCTGAATGTAATTAAAATGTCCTTTTTCTCAGTTTTTATTGGCAGAGCTGAACACGTTTTACTTGAAGTTTGTCCTCTGGATGCCACCAGAACACTACCTGGTCCTGTTACGACTTGTCTTTTTTGTCAATGTGGGCGGTGTGGCCATGAGGGAGATCTACGACTTCATGGACGACCCGTAAGCCAGTCCTCTGCTCTCTCTGTCCCCTCCAGCCTCACCCGTGCTGGGCTGAGTTTGCTCCAACCTGTTGGCAGCCATCTCCGGGCAATAGGTCAGCTTGTTGGGGACAAAAAGGCCTAATCCCAAAGCATCTGCTTTGTGTTCCTTTGTTTTGGAGGTAAAATTCTGGCTGCATCTGGTTAGAGAACAGCTGCTGTTAAGGGCAATCCCGTGTGCGCTGGTTTTAACCTCGGTTTTTAATGGATGATTGCTCTTTTGGGAATGTAATATGTAAACTGTGGGCAGAGGAGTATTGAACACTGCTTTCAGGTTGGTAGCCAGGGACTACAGTCCTTAGATGTACCTTCTAAGGACAACAGGCCCAAATGAAAAAAATAATGTGTTTCTTTAAAGCACTTCTTTTCTTGAGCTGCCTCCCAGTGGTCCCTGGAGCTCTGGTGGCATCCTCTTGCCAATCCGCAGAGGCCATTGAAGGCGGAGTGCCCCCCCCCAGCAGTGCCCATACTTTCAGGCTGTTCCTCCTTAAGCATGGGATTAGTCCTTGCTGCTGCTGTTTCTGCAGACCATGTGAGGCCTGGGAGGGCTTTGGTCTCAAAATCGTGTGTTAAGTTTTAGTGATAGTGTCACAAACTGCCTGCACCCACATCCCAAGTGTAAGCCTCAAGGGGTGTTTGTTGTCTGTCTCTGACCGACGCACAGCGTCTGTGTTCAGGCTCTGGGGTTCCAGCACTCTCTGAAGATCAGTTTCCCTTGCGAGGCTTTGGCTGTAGAGCTGGGAAGAAGGGTCACCCCTCATTGCTTAGTTGGGTTTCAGGACATTTGGCAGTGGCAGGCTGTGGCCTCTGCTTTCGGACCTGCCTCCAGCTCAAAGGCAGGCACAGGTCTCTGCTTCTCCCTGGTGAGCTCCTCTCCTGGCACCGTTCAGTCTCCTAGTCCTCCTGTTTGGGTGGGAAAACTCCTTTGCCCTCTGCCCAACCTCATGGCATAACATCGAAATTCAGGAGAATCACCGGTGCCTCACTGCTGATTCTTTCAATGGTCTGGAGAAGTTTATCCAACAAGTGGAGACTCATCCTGAGCTGCATGGCTTCAGTGCTGCTGCCACCGCCATTCCTCTCCGTGGGTACGGTGACGGCCTGCCTCGCTCCTGAGGTTCGTGGCTCTGCTTATTCACCACAGAGCAGACCTTGTCAGAGCGTTCCTGCAGAACCTGGCGTCTGGTCCTACCTCATATCTTCTCTGTGAAGGGTTTTGCAGCTGGACTTCAGCTTCTCCATGCATTTTGGGTCATCCAAGCAGAGATGATCTATCCCCATTTTACCAGTTTGATGGGGTGTATTTTCACTTGCATTTCATTTTGAAGCAAGGAATCATCTTGGATTCTTCCTGCTGTGTTGTAGAGAGAAGCTGGTGGGGAAAAGTGGACTGCACCAGAGGCTCCCAGCACAGGAGAAACTTTCCTGACCTCTTCCTTCTGGAAACTCACTCAACTTCTCAATGGACAAAGGCTGGAATATTCCATTGACCTTCCTTGTCAGAAGCATGGCTCGTTGCCTTGTCTGGCAGTGAGGGGGTTGGATCTCTGGCTGACCTGGCAATATTTACTTTAGAAAGCAGTGAAGTTCAAATACAAAGGCTCTATTTTTCTCATCCAGGATTCTTTGTTTCTACAGATGGTTCTAGGACTTCGCTTTCAGGAACCTGGTCAGAGCACGGTGCCAATATCTAGAGTTTAAAGAGCCCAAGAAGAAGAGGGGACAGTTCTTGAAGCTGCTCTCCATCCCTTACACACCAGGCTCCGCTTGTGATCAATGTGCTGCCCGGGAGCCCTTGGGGACCAGCTGTGTGAAATGTCCCCAACCAGGAGTGTCTTGGTGCAAATCTGTAGCGTTTGGCCTTGTCTTATCTTCCTGGTTTCCAGTCTTCAAGTCTCTTCCAAGGAGTCTGCACTGGTGCCATGAACTTTAATCTCATTCATCATATAAAAAAGGGACTTTTCTTTAAAATCTTTCATGGGTAGAAGGGCAGGAAACCAGCTCTCTTCCTCAGCAGTGCTAGGTTCTGCCCAGCTCTTCTATTAGGGCTACCTTTAATTCTTCTCTGTGTGCTGTCACGAGCTGGTGAGAGGAAAGGATGGCAGATGAGAAGCAGATCAGCAAAGCAGAACTGACCTCGTCATCCCAACAGCTTGAGTTCACAGCGAGAGATTTGCGCTCTCATCTTTTCTCTTATCCATGTGGGAAAGCTCGTTTCTGCCCATTTAATCTGTCGCACCGGATGAGCCACCTGGAGCAGTTTCTGAAGGCCTTTCATCCGCGTTGGTCCAGGCAGGGTACTTCTGAAAATGGAATGTGCTCATCCTGTCTGCAGCAGCAGTCACCTACACCGATTCACTGCATCGGATTCTTTTTCCAGTGTATTTGGACAATTTTGTGTGGTTTGAACTTATGCATTGGTGTCAAACAGGACTCTCAGGCCTCGTGTTCAATAAGCTGTGTGTTTTGTGTGCTTGACTTGGAACGACTGCCCTGGATTCAGGAGAGGGGGGAGAAGCTGTTTGCTCTCCCTGATGACATCCCTTCCCAGGTACCAAGAAGCGGAGTAGCTTTGTCTGAGCAACTGGAAAACTCCTCTGGCTCTTCTTGACTTTGTGGGGCCCTGTATGAAATTTCAGTAATATCAAAAATGAACATTAAAATAATTATTATAT
>JAOXNH010000039.1:69631393-69641581 GCA_028566575.1 Bartramia longicauda | reverse complement strand
GTTTTCCCTCCTCGAGATCAGTGCTCCCAGCACACCCAGAGTCTCAGCAGCAGCGGGAGTGCAGGCAGGGATGGGGCAGGGACCCATGCTCGGGGAGAGGGGGGCTCAAGAGGGTCACCCCCTGCTTGAGCTGGCACCTCAGATGAGCCGGTGGCTCGGCAGAAGCGTCCTCGTGGCTCCAGGGAGCAGCTTCTTTCCAGCTCTTAACTTTCTGCTGATAGCAGAGAAAACTCGATTTTCCGCTCTAGATTTTGCTCCCAAAAGAAGCGTTTTCTGTGCCTGACTTGTAACGCCAGCTCCTGCTCGCTTCCTTTGGGGAAGGGACACAAAATGGGCTCCAAACCCAAGAAATGAGCCTCCCAAATGTTCAGCTCTTGTGGGAGGTGCTCACCTGGCACCTGCCATTCTTGGGACCCCCGTTTAAGTCATTTCTGAGGCCTCAACAGCCAGGAAACCTTCAAACTAAGGGGTCCTGTGCCTGCTGCCACGGGAGCCTTCCCCTGCAACTGTCACAGCAAATATATCTGTTTGTTAGAGGGAAAAAAAAGGCTTAAAAGGAAGGTTCTTGCCAGTGAATTCATTCAGAGCAAAGTGCTGGGCACCATCAGAACTGCAATTAAAGCACAGCACTTGGCAGCATGACGAGCAGCCTCGGAGCAGTCACACAGTTCCCATCTCATTCCCCGGGGGGGAACTCTCCAGCCCCAACTCTCACCTTTCCTGTTGGATCTCACGAGGGACAGGATCACTGCCTCCTTCTCTCTTCCCTGGAAACCATCAACTGACTTAATTTCTAGCTCTGGGTACCTGTGGCAAAGGTCCTCTCTAAGCATGTCCACCTGGAAAACACGGGATAGATATCTTCTAAAGAAAAGTGCAAAGTGAAAAGGATTAAAAAGGCACTGTTTTGGTAAAGTATCTCCCTCTCAAACCCACAGGGTGAGCGCTCACATCTCCCGAAGCTCAGGCACTGACTCCTGGGGCTGGGAGGGAAGATAAATGCCCAGTGAACATCTCTTCCTTCCGTGACCTCAGGCTGCTGAAATGGGGAGAAGCTGGCCCCAAATTCTGATTATACAATTTGGCTCTGCTGACTTCCACCTTCATCTCTCCGAGGAGGTTCTGGTATCGCTCCCGGAGACGTCAAGGTTTGAATCCACCTCTGTGAGCATGAGGAAAGAGAGAGGAGAGGGCAGGAGCGGGTGGTCTCACCTGGAGGTTGTAGGGGGCTATGACAGCGATGTCCCGTGCCTTCACCCCAGCTTCCACCAGGGCCTGGACGTGCAGACGGGCCAGCTGCACCTCGCCTAGGGCAGAGAGGGGACAGGGAGAGGCTGAAGCCAACAGCTTGGACATGGAGAAGTCTGCCCACCTCCCCTTAAGCAGCAAGGACAGGCTGAGGAAGGTCCTGCCTGCGGTCCAGCGTGGCCTAGGGCTAACGATTCCCAGCCTGGCCAGTTTGGCTCCCGTTCCCAGAGCCGCACAGCACCCGCTTCCTGCCTTTCCGAGTCCCCACCTCGCTTAAGATTCAGAAGAGCTTTCTCAACAGCACTTGCCTTTCCCTGGCTTTCCTCTATTAATCCAAGAGATCAACGGTAATCCAGGCAATAGATTATTCTCTCTCTGAAGCCAGACCCTAGACCTCACTAAAAATCCAATTCTCCACACTGCAATGGAAAAAAAATTCCACCTTTCCTTTTTGTTCTGCTCTTTCAAGTCCCCGCACTTCTAAATCCCCAGGACCCAATAAAGAAGCTTCATGCTCAGCTCCGTGTGCTGAGCTCCAGAGGCCGTGGGCAGCCTGCCCCAAACTGCCTGTTCAGGAGGGTGCGGGTTCCGAGAGATCCAAGGAGGGTAAGTTAAATACAAATGAGAACCATTTCCCTGGTTTATGGGCTGCACTGACATTACCCTCCCTTTGGCAGCAAAACCTAGGTATAAAAATCCAGCATCTGCAGCATGCTGCTCCAAAAGGCTGCCTCCCAAATTCTGGGAGCAATACGTTTAATCCTCTGCTCCAAATCCCGGAGTTATCTTGGACAAATCTTTTTGCCTCTCCGCTGGGAGACAAGAGCCTTTCTCTGTTTGGCAGGGCTTCGGGGACTGCTGCATAAAAAAATGAGGGGCACTTAAATGCTGGGGGGTTGAAAAAAAAAAAAAACAACAAAAAGAAGGCAAAAGATATTTAAACTGGTGAAAAATGTCCTTGTACTTTACAGACCATTTTCCCTGCCTGGCCAGAGACAGGCTTGGAGCCTCATTGCTGGCGTGAGATCTGCACCGGTGAGTGAGAGGAAAACAAATTAACCCCTGAGGCAGGCAGCCCTGTTGCCAAAGGAGCTCTGTGGCCACGTGAGAGTGAATGGCTACAAGGTGAGAGTGAATGGCTACAACAGCCTGGGGCTCGGCCACCGGGAAAAGCACCGGCAGGGGTGGCCATGGGCGAGGGCACAGACACTGTATGAGATCAGTCCCCTCAGGCACGGGTTTATCACAACACTTGTGGTGCCTGGCTACACACAATCTGCAATGAAACCCATTTTTTATATCAGAAAACCAGCAGGAAACTCAATATCTTAAGAAAACTCATGGAGAAGAGCCATACAGGACTTCATGGACTGGGCAGAGGACGGGGAGGCCACTCAAAGCCCTGTCTGCAGCCTCTCTAAAAGGGGCTTGTGCCCCGCCTGACACCATGTGTCCTGCCAGCCTGGGTACTGCACGCGGCACAGGGACCCTCCACCCGGTCCCAGTCCATGGAAAAATGCCTCTGCAAGGGAACAAGGCAGCCAGCGTGGCCACCTGCAAGCTGCACACTGTCATCGTGGCCCCGTGGCCACTCCGCTCTCCCACACAGCCCTCTCAGCTTGAGGATTTACAGAGGAAATGAGTTCCCAAATGATGCTCCCTGGGGACCCCACCTTCCCCCTGCTCTGGAAGGGACATCTCTGGGCCATGGCTCAGCTGGTGTCAGTGGCCAAGCCTGTGGGAGGCTGAGGGCCTCAGACAATCCATTCCTGCCAACAAAACTACCCGAACGGCAGTACCTGGATTCCCCTTGGACTGTTCATCTTCCACGTCCAGCTCAAAGAGGCCGCAGCCAGCAGTGTCTATCAGCAACAAGGGGATTGTCGTCTCTTCCGTAGAGGTGACACCCGGCAGGTCCCTGCACAAGGTATGTGGGAAAGGGCCAGTTAACCAGGCTGGAATGATGCCACAGGGCTGCTCAGTTGTGTTATAGCTTACTCCTCCCAACAGCACTGCAAGGACAGAGGGTAAACAGCTGGATACTGCTCCTGAGGGACCAGCCTATGGACCAGCAGCGGTGTCCTGTGGGGTGAGACGCGGGAAGGTGGGCTCTGGGGGTGGTGAAGAACGACAGAAGCCGAGAGCTGAGATTCCCACCTTTCTGCCCCACCGAGCTCTGCCCCCCCCGTCTGCAGTGATGCTACCAAAGCAGCTGCTTTCTGTTTTTTACGGCGTCGAGCAGGGGAAGGAGAGCCTGAAGTATTCCCAGAGATCTGACAGCAGCGCTGTCGGGCAGGAGAAGAAAGCGCAGCCTAAGGAACCGCAGAGGAATTGGGTTTTCACATCGTTCCTACATCTAAAGCTGCTGTGTCCAAAAAAATATTAATAAGCCATATTTTAATACCCAAGGAAGTTGCTGAATTCCCAGCCTAGGAAGAGGATAGGCAATGCAGGGCAGGAAGGGAACGCCTGGAGATGGCAGGAGAGCTCTGACACAGGGACACGTCACTGCACATCACGTACAAATCAGAGAGCTGTGTCTCCAGAGAGCCTGCAAACAAACAAGGCAGATGGCGAGCCATCAGCAGGGAGGATTCCCTCCCAGTGACAGGCAGGGGAGGGAGGGCAGAGGCAGTTCCCAGCTGAAGAGAAGCCCCAGCTGCAGCCTCTCCTCCCCAGGACTCAGGCATGGCTGTTCCTTGGCATCTGTGCGGCACCAACTGCCCCTCCTTCCCATGGAGAATGGACATTACTCACTCCACTGACAACAAAAGTCTCCTCTCCTGGCTGAAACTCGTTTTCCTCCTGTGTGAAGCTATTGCTGTTGTAACAGGGAGACACAGCCCAGCGAGAGAGCCCGGGATGCACCTTCCCCGGTTCCATGGCTAAGTGGAGCCCAAAGGAAGAGCTCTGCTTCCCCCGGCTTTGGGACAGGCTCCCTCAGCCCAGCAACGGGATTCAGAGGCACAAGGTACCTTGTGTGGTCCTTCTGTTTCCAAGGACCGCAGGGACCTGCAACCAACTTTGCTTTCCATGATCTCCTCTGGAACGGGGTCACCTCCGGCTCCCCGTTAGTGTTTCCCCCCCTGTGAAGGGCACGACAGGTTCATCTCCCTCTCCTTGCAACACCAAACCCAAGAGGCTTCCCACCTCCTGTCAGTGGCTGTCCTGCCACTGGCCACCTCTGTGCAGACAAGAGTCATTGAGCAAAAGCTAAGTTCTCCAGGTAGATAATCCCCATTCTTTGCCTACTGGCAGTGGCCAGGGAAAGCCCTGGCAGCATCTCTCGATGCCAGGGAAAAGCTTGTTCCCAGGAATATGCTTCAGAGGAGGAACTGTCTACATCAGTGGTTCAGGTGAGAGAAGAATTCGTGCTCTTCAGTGAGACTGCAGCAGAACTGGCTGTCACCTTGGAGAAAAGCTGCCCGGTGCTTTGCTGTCCCTGCAGGGTTAGGGAAAGGGCCTTCTCCCACCCGCTCCAAACCAGCCCAAGCTGCAGAGATGGAGTTTGGTCCTGGAGAGACTCTTGGTGCGTGACAACAACCCAGGTTGTCCCTGCGGTCGGACACTGGATCCGGGCTCTCCGCAGTGCCCCAGGACACCCCGAGCTCCTCCGGGAAGAGCTGAGCCTGGCTGGGTGAGTCGGACATCGCAGGTGAGGGGCATCCCGGCCTCTCAGCACCTTCCAGGTCTGACACCACTGGGGCACTCCCCCCAACATCCCCCAGCAGTGAGGGGGCGTGAGCCCAAAACAAGATGCTAAGAGAAGGGGCAGCTGAGACTGTGCTGAGACAAAAACTGGCAGCAGAAACGGCTGGTGATTTTCAAACCACCTTCTCCCGGGCTGAGTCACAAATTGTGACTGTGGAAAGCACTGCCTGCAGCCTCCCTGGCTGAATTCTGGAGACGTGGGGGGGTTCTGATGTGCTTCGCCCACTTCAGAGGGAAGGGAGATTTGGGAAGAAGGTTTTGCTCCCTTGGAAATACTCTGCCCTGAAAAGATACCGTAGGAAACCAACGTTTCCTTTTTTGGAGAAAAGGTGGTGCTGCAGAAGTCTCTGACAGACCCCAGACCAAGATTTCTGAGTGTTCCCCGGGTCAGAGCAGGAGTTGGGAAGGAAATACAGAGCTGTTGGGAGCAGAGGTCGTGTTCACACTCTTCACAAGTAAGATTTATTCTGAAACAAGTATGATAAAAAAATGGCCTCTCTAGCTATCTCCGTCCCAAAGTGGATGTTCCGTCAAATGGAGAGATTCTAGGGGAATGCCCGTTTTTCCGACTCCTAAATATTTGTGTTTCAGAAAAAGCATTGCTAAAGATCCAGGAGCCCTGTGGTGTTTCACGCTCTCCAAGTCCAACAGAGAGAGTTAATGTTTTCCCGCCCGCCTCCCAGAACTGCACCCACTGCAGGTTTTAAAAGCTCCCATTATTGACAGTCGCAGCGTGTGCTGGCAAACAGCCCGCTGTCCCGGGGGCACTGGAATGAAACGCCAGTCATTTCCTTTGGCTACCAAGGAGAGGGAAACTGCTGCAGGCAGGGAACGGATCCGATGCCTCGGACCTGCCTCGGGTGCTGTCCCGGCTGTAAAACTACCCACGCTGGAAAGGGAATCTCGCTTTCTGGTCTCTCTGGTGTTGGGACCAGAGACGGGGCACACGCCGGCCCGCGTATTCACACGGACGTGTGGAAACACAGTCGGAGACGGTGTCTGGGGGTCTGCTCCTGCCCTCAGCGAGAGCCCGAGACAGAGAGATGCTGCAGGTCAAGCTCCAGAGGGTCTCACCAGGGGATTTCATTTTGTTGCTCATCATTCCAATGGAAGAGATGGAAGATAGCTCCCCATGACTTCTTGTTATACAGGAAAAAGGACAACCCCCTGCCCCCAAATTAATGTTGCCTTAATGAAATAAAGGATGCAACAGAAACGCTATCGCAGGAGCGTTTGGAATGGAAATGGAGGAGGAATGGGAAAGTCCATCACAGGGAAGGACAAACCCCACAGGCAGCAGGAGGGAAAAGGCATCCCTGCCGAGGTACCGGAGAGGAGCGGGTCACTCACCTGAGCAAGTGCTGGGCCACGGAGGGGTGGGCAGCGAGCCGGCCGCCGTACAGCTCCTCGGACGCCCACTGCATGATGGCCTGGTGCATGCGGTACTGCACCCTCAGCATCCTCACAACCTGCTCCCCGTAGCCCTCGATGAGACGCTCCATCAAGCTGAGGGAAAGGCCCTTGGCAGCAGCCCTGCGTGGGAACAGCGAGTCAGGAGTGGGGTCTGGGTGTCCGAGGTGAAGGGATGATCTAAGGGACGGACGTGCCCCTCTTTGGACTAAGGAATCAACCAGCATCTCGCTGCAGATCCAGCCCAGCGCTGCTGCTGGAACTGATCACTGGTGACCAGTGCTAACGGGGGGACATTCCAATGCTGTGGGAGCACCTGCAATACCTGCCCTGGTCCCTGCCCAGCATCCTCCTGCGGCTCTGCTGGGATGGAGTTATCCCCCTGGCCTCCCACTATTTCCCTTAGGTACCAGCAGCCGGTGGAAAGGGAGCAGGAGAAGGCTGCAGGGTCCCAAGTGTTCTCCTACACCCAAGAGAGTGGAGACCCCCAGGGACAGACCTCTGCCTTGCAGGGAGCTCAGATGGGCTTGAGCACGTGGGGGTGGAGAGATGCCCACTCCCCTCTCCCTCAGGGGTCAGCACCATCACGCAAGAGACGCAGATGGTATCGGCCATCCCTGCCTGAGCCTCCCACCCAGGTCTGCTCAGCAGGGTTGGAAGGAGATGAGTGAGGATGCCCAGGATCTCTGCTCCGGGAAGTAGCTCCAGAACACACCCCGTGAGCACCCTCAGTCACGCTGCTCTCAGCAAGCTCCAGACACCACATCCATCGGTGTAACATGGCTCTTGCGTCACTGCAGGCTCAGCACGGCCATCCCCTAACGCACCAGCACCACAGCCTGACCCCGCATCGCGGTGCCAGCCCCGCAGACCTCGCTGGTGTCCCACCGAGACACCGGCTGCTCCCGCGCTCTCGTCGCTCCTCGGCCGCTCGCCCCAGACTAAGGCGTTTCAGCGCTCGCTGCTTTATTGCCCATTAAGAAAATCAACACTCCCTCGCTGCTGGCAAAGGTCCCGTGCTTGGATCTGCGGCACAAATTAATAAAGCTCCTAATGAAATAAGCCTTTCAGGAGCCTAATTGCTTTCTCTCCGCCGCACAGAAAGGGTTTGTCAGCAGCATCGCCCTGTGGTGCCGTCTGAGGAAGAAGGACAAGAACCCTTGGACTTTGATTTTGTGTTTTTGAGCGTTTCAGAGCACAAAGAGTGTTTTCACGCTGTGTGCCCGGTGCCTTGTGCGACGCTGGGGCTCCTGGGGAGGGGGCCTGGGCCACCAGCACACAAAGAACAAGCACAAAGATGCTGAAATGATGACAGAGAGCGGCTCAGGGAAGTGATTTCCGTGGAGGCGAAGGGGCACAGCACGCGGCCAGTTACTGCCCCGGGAGGCGAGCGTCCTGTGTGCGGCCCTGGCCGTGCCAACAGCAGGGCACAACCAGGGACCGCAAATTCCTTAAAGCTGCAGAAGGGAGAACTGAGGGTAGGTCTTTCCCAGAAGCTGAGTCTCATTAGCCCTCCCTCCTGCTGCATCACAGACTGCAGCAAACGAGGAAAAAGGGGTCATAAAGCGTGAGGGGACGCGGCTGGGGGACTTTGAGACAGCGCTGCTTTTTCAAAGGCTGCTGTAACGTCAGGGAGCACCAGGAGCCAGGAGGGCTGGCAGGTTTGCAGGAAGGATACGGTGCTTTATGCAGCAGAGGTTTCCAGCTGTGCTGAGGGTTTGCTGCTGCTCGGGAGCCACCCCGAGGTTGGCCACGGAGCGTTTACAGCCCCCCATGCCCTTCCCCACTCCCCATGGGAGCAGGGAAGAAGCGAGGGGGTGGGTGAAAGAGCAGTCTGGGCTCCTGGAATGGGAAGGGGATCAGCTGGGGTGAGGGGAGAGAGCAGGATGTGGGGCTGGGGAGCACATTCCCCTCATTAGGAATTGTCTTGTCTCCTCCCAGGCTGACAATGTCATGAGCAGGCACTGACAGCCTGACCTCCCAGCTCTGCTCTGCCCGACGGTGAGCTGACAGGCAGCCTGGTCTCCTGGGCAAGGAGGGAGGGAAGCAGCTTTACTAGGGAGAGCTGGTGGCACTTGGGCATGAGAAACTACCCGAGATAGCCATTCCCTTGGGAACAGCCCTTCCTCCTGCCTGACCAGGGAATCTGGGGACTCAGCCCACCTCTTACTCAGTGTTTGCCTACAGTGTGACCACTGTCACCGAGATAATGCTTCTGGTCCCTTCCACCAGCCACCTCATTCTGACAGGCTAATGGGAAAGCAGATGACACACTGAGGCACCCATGGGTGAGCTGGCTCTCAGGGCCACCATGAGGCTCTAATTGCCCTGACCGGCCTCACCTGGGTCCCACACCCTCTGCCCATGGGCCCCATTTAAGCTCAGCACTGGCCCTTCAGCCCCCACCTGAGCTATGTCCTAGCTCTGTCTCCCGGGTGGAGAGGTCTATGGACCTTGGACCTGTGCTGCAGCTCGCTCTGCTCCTGTCTTTTACTGTATCTTCTAGATTGATCCTGGACCCATGTCATGGCTTTGTTTCCAGCCCACCTCTTGATGGGATCCCCGTGATGGACCCTGGATCTGGTTCACAGCTTGATGGAGCTGTTGATGAGCCCTGTTACCAGCCCTTTGCTCTGGCCCCATGAGGCTGTGTCCTGCTGGTGATGACACTGTTCCTGGCCTTTGCTGCTGCCAGAAGCTGTGGAACTCGCATCAGGAAACTCAGCTGAGACAAGAAGTGTACCCAAAGGAAAGGCTCTCAAGGTCTGAGCAGCCTTACCAGCCAGAAGTCTCTCCCATTTGCTTCATTCCCCTCCCTTGACTCACAAATTCTTGTAAATCTGAAGACCAACCCTAAAACTGATTTTGATGCAGAACTGGCAATAAAACCCTGCTGTTTTTTAACAACAAATATTCTGAAGTGTTTCTTGTAATGATATACAATAAAGCATGGGGGAGGCATTAAACCTCCCAGCAAGCCTCAGAAACAGTGCTCTTCTATATGCTCTCAGCACTGCTGCCACCGCAGGGATCGACATGAGGCCGTATGGTGAATTAATAATGAGGATATTAAACTGCTTGCAAATATTTCACCTGTTAATAAATTTCCTATTATTTTACTGCTCCATTAATTGCTACAATGGTTGATTTCTATGCCAACAAAATCCTAAGAGCACTGAGCAAAAGCTTTTTAAATATCAATTGCTGTAGAGAAATTAAATCGGGACAGGAGTGTGGACAGGCAGAATCCTGCACAATGCTGAGGAGCACCTAGTCTGAAGCCAAGCTAGGAAAGCTAAAATTACCAGAATGAGCCCAGAGCAGCCAGGACCTGCTGCTAACCTGGTTTCACCTTGTTTCACGTGCAGGAAAAAGCTGTACTTTGCTTGAATGCACCCTCCCGGGGCCGGGAGGTGCAGAGATGGATCCCAGAGAGGGAAGATGATGTTTTGCTGCCCTTCCCAGGCAAGGCTCCCTCCCCAGCCCTGGGAAGAAATGTATAGCGTATATACATTAAGAGTGATGGCCGCAGCCAAGTGGAACCAAAGATTTCATAGGCTTTTGTGCCCACTGTGGTGTGAAATATCCTTTCTGGGCTGTTGTGAGCAGGCAGCCTGGCGTGTGGCTGTCAGGAATGGGCAGTACGAGGGGGAACAAAGGGGAAGTGCTTCCCACAGAGGGATGGAGCTGTGCCCTCAGTCCTGTTACAGCTTCCTTTATTCACGCTCTGGAAAGCTGGTCTGCTCCCTAGGGGACAGAAGATGTTGGTGTGACCCTGATCTCTGCTGCACACCATGGAATTCAGACAGCAGCATCCCC
>JAOXNH010000039.1:69607216-69626538 GCA_028566575.1 Bartramia longicauda | reverse complement strand
GCAGAGGCTGCCCAGGGCAGTGGTGGAGTCACCATCCCTGGAGGGATTTCAAAGCCGGGCAGAGGTGGTGCTGAGGGACATGGGTCAGTGGTGGCTTTGTCACTGTTGGGTTGATGGTTGGACTCCATGATGTGAAAGGTCCTTCCCAACCCGGGCAATTCTGTGATTCTATTCTATGGCTCCAAGAAAGCCTGCTCAGACGGGGTGCATTAAACTTTAAGCAGTGGGTATCAGTGAGACAGCCCTGATATGACCCTGGCAGTGTGACCAAACCCAGCTGACGGGGAACACTGGTAAATAACCCCCAGTAACGAAATATCTCAATGTTTGAGGCATTCGGAAGCGTTTGGCTGCATCAATAAGGGACCACGAACCGCTCCTTACTTGTGGGAGATGATGGTGGGGGGGAGCTGCTTGTGATCCCCGGCCAGGACACACTTGGGGGCTCTGAGCAGAGGCACCCAGCAGCTGGCCTCCAGCGCCTGCGCACACTCGTCGATCACCACCAGGCCAAAGTGCTCCTCGGGAAGCAGCTTCAGGGGACCCTCTGAAGATGCACCTAGGGAAAGGAGAGGGTGCACGGCTCAGTGGTGGGCACAGAAGAGGAGCACCCTGGTTTTAAAGCAAACCACACACACATTGTGACTGAGGGAGGCAGGAAAAATAATGTTTCTTTGCAGAGATTCAGAAACTCGGCTCCGTAGTCCATGCCAGATCCATATACATCTAGATGTGTCAGAATTGGGTTTTGCCAATTTCTGTCCTTTTTTCCTCAGCATCTGGGCCCAAAAGCTTCCAAGTATCTTTGAAACCCGCGGTGAGGCCAAGATGACACACGGAGCAATATGCTCGGATGCCTCACCCAGAGCAGGAGCAGAGCAAAAGCGCTGACAAACACCCACCTCCCGTCTGCCCCCGAACACAAACAAAGCTTCTCTCCAACCGAAAGGATGGGGGGCTGGAGGTTCACCTCCTCTGGCACACCCAGGGACACCCCGAGGCAACGATCGGTGTGGCCCCTGCCTGCCCTGCCCTGTGGACCCCGGCCGTGCTGCTGCGTCCTCCCCGGTGTCAGCGGGAGAAGGGAAGGCACTGGAGACCCATCAGACAGCCACAGCGAGGACAAGCCTTTCCCTTCTGGAATGTCAGCCAAATAACTCTCACACAGGCCCTGCTGTAATCCAGACGGGAACCGACAGTGACCCATGCATCCACTGGAACTCTGAATTCCAGAGGCATCAAAAATGTCACTGCACTTCATCAGGAAAAGGGATGCCAAGGGAGGAGAAGAGGATCAAGCAGCCACGTGCCAGACATGGAGATTTTTATTCCCCGTGTTCAGACATGTTTTCTCAAAAGCCTCTGTGCTACTGCAGCGAAAGCAGCCCTGATGAGGGGTGATTTTGCTTTGCCACAGGAAATCCTGCCGGCTCTCCAGCTCTGCATCAGCTCAGAAGTTACAGTTTGTCAACTCGGTCACCCCGTTTTCCTTTAAAAAAATTGTTTCCAGTCTATACGAATCCACCCAGTAACACGGGGCACACAGTCTGCCATTCTGCCATGTCCAAGGTGAAAGGAGAAGAAATAAGCAGAAAGGGCCTCTCTCTCTAAACCAGAGCGTACCGAGGCAGGGGCAGCTGTGCAGACGGTTTTCCTCCCTTACAGCTCGACCTGAGTTTATTGAACTGCCATTAACTACAGGTCACTGGTGTCCCTGTGCGTTGCCATGATTAAATAAATCCTCTCTCTGCTGAGCCTAGCAACGGAGCACTTTGCCTTGCATAAATAATAATTCCCATCAAACTACATGGTTTCAGAATAATATCAAGATTGCTTAACCGAGGAAAACACAAAATCCACCTCCTTTGTCCACCCCGCTTCTCTGCAGCAGAGCTGTGCAGAGCTCCACACCGGCCCCAGAGTCACAGGAGAAAATCAGTGACTGATCAATGCAGCAGCCAGCAGAAAATACCAGTTTTACTGAAAAAAGGACACCTCCCCCTCTTTTGCCAGGCAAAGTTAAAAGAAGTGAGAGGCCAATTCCCAGCAACTAATGCACTGGAAGGATCTACCTTCCCTTTAACCTTCACACCAGTAACTTGTGAACGCCCCATGGGATTCTTCTTTATGACCTAAAATTATTGATGTTTCACTACAGCAAATAATCCCTGAGCAATTAAGCCCGAAGACTGTATGTGGAGTGTGATCCACCTGATGTAGGAAAGCGCTTTAGCGGGTGTTAAACTTGAAGCAGCTGTGCTCCCCTGGGATGGCAGGGCATCCCCTCCCTGCGTGCGGAGGAGCTGTGTACATGTGCTGCTGGATGGGAACCTGGAGCCCTTCCCGACGTCCCATGTCCTTTCCACCACCTGGGTGAGGCACAGAACCACCCAAACACGTGTGGGCTGGAACCAGGCTACGGGAACACGTGCTGTATTCCATCAGTCGTGGCAACTATCCAAGCAGGAAAGCAATTCCCCGTGACTTACGAAATCAATAAGCAGATTGCACACCTCCACTGGCACTTGTTTACGCGCTGGAGGCTCAGCTCCTGCGCAGAGCTAACCGAGGTGGGCCATGTTGGCTCACACCACCTTCTACACCCGTCTTCTTTGATAAACAACAAGATGAGGTGCCCGAGCGTGAGCAGGGAGGATCTCACTGGGAATGTGTTTGAGAGCATGCAGCAAACTCGACCCAATTCCTGGGAGCCCGGGAGTAAGTCTCTCCTGTCCCGGCAGGACACTGCCTCGCAGGGCAGACGGTTTATGTGAGTCCTGGCAAGTGAGGAGAAATACCACAAAGAAAAAGATCTGGCACCTGTGTTTGTAGCAAGGACGACGCTGGCGTGGGTGAGGGCTGCAGCCATGGCCGTCTCCTCTCGTTCTTTCAGCTCCTTTCTCAGTGCCTTAATCTCACTGAGAAAATGGCTCCGCTCTCCCTTGTCCTGAGCCTTTTTGCTTTTTGCCTACAAGATAGAAAAATCAAGATAGAACAAACTGTTTCTAGTCCTCGGGATACATTCAGCTTCCCCGGTAACCAAACAACCCAGGTACCACATGGCTGTTCTGTGTCCACACGAAACCCTGGCTCATCACAACCAGCCCCAGAAAACCTGGGCTTCTCTTCCCTCCCCCTGCCAGAAAACCCCTTCCACCATCAGTGTTGCCTGAAGCACATGGAGTATTTCTGTCTGTGCAAGAGATGAACTGTATCAACACAACCTGGGCTCTGAGCATGAAGCAGCAAAATGAGACTATTGCTGCCCTCGGACCATGCGGGAGCATCGGGAGCAACACCTGGGCTCAGGCAGCGATTGCTCGGGCTTTGTCAGCCCACGCTGAAACTCCAGAGCTGAGGACTCCAGAGCAGGACCGGTGCTCCAGGTGGGGTTAGGGTTTAGAGCTGAGCAGGGGGGTAGAATCACCCCCCTCACCCTGCTGGCCCTGCCGCTGGGGATGCAGCCCAGGATGAAGAGTTACTCGCTGTCCTTACACCCTCTGTCCAGCCCTTCCTGCTCTGCCCTCTCCCTTCCCAGCGTCCCAGAGACCAGCAGGGAGAGGGGCAGATGCTTCAGTCCATCCCATGGCCGAGTCTTTGCACCACCAAAGCATCCGGGCACCAAGTGGGGAGTAACGTCTGGTGGTGACTGGGCTCAGGACCCCCCCATCTCATCCTGCTCCGCTGCTCAGGGGGAGCAGGGACCCTCTGCCTCCGAGTGACCCCGAAGCAGGAGGACTCCCCAAGTGACAGCACCGTGTCTGGCCAAAGCAGTGGCTCTGCATTGTTAAGAAGGTGCCTCTGAGCCACTGGACGTGGTTCACAGCGAGAGCCAGACGGGCTCACGGCTTTCTCTAGCAGCCCCTATTAAATATATCTCACGCACCAAACCAACCCCACTGGTTGCTAGCGCTTCCCCGGCTACAGACAGGGGCCCAGCAAGACACTGCAGGACACCCTGAGAAAGTTCCCTGCGCTTTGGATTATGGACGTTGGGATCATTTCCTTGGAAGAAAGGCCGATGACTTGAGAAGGCTGGAAAGGCTGCGGGCAGCAGCTTCTCTAAGCAGCCAAAGCAATAAGACCTGCTGGTCCCTCTAATCCTCCTCCGTATGGACGGACTCTCCAGTGTCTACAGCTCATACTGCAGCCTCTTCCCGAGGACAGACGTTCAGGTGTCTCACTCCTCTGCTCTGCCACCTCTTCAGGTTAAACTTGTAGGTATTTAACTCCTGTGGAACCTCTCCGTGTCTGCCAAGTGTAGGCAAAATGGGCTGAGAGGCTCAGAAGTCACCGGGGAGGGATCACACACACACAGATAACGGGATCCCACGGGCATCTTCCCTGAGCCTGACCTAAAGGAGAGGGTGGGCACCAGCCCTGAGAGTCACCCAGCTGAGGGACAAAGATCAGCATCGGCTTCCTCCCTGCTGGAAAGAGGAAGACTACAGAGCAAACCTGACGGTGCCAGCAGGGCCACATTCGAGGTCTGCTCTGCAAACAAGATCTGGGTAGTAAATTAACAACTGCTCTCTGCTGTTGGTGGTGACATCAGGATCCAAACATCGACTGTCTCTCAGCTCTCAAAGCAGCTGTGGGCGCAGGGCACCTCGTCCCAAGGGAACAGAGCACCCTCAGCCAGCCCCAAGGCTACTGCTGGGCACAGGGTGAGCCTGGTGACCCCCCCAGAGTACTAACGAGGTGTGGGTGGGATCCAGGCTCTAATTGTCCTCACCTGCCTCACTTGGGCCCCCACCCACACACTCCTTGAGCTGGGAGCTGCATTTATGGCCAGACCTTGCTCCCACCCTGAGCTATAGGGGCCGTGTCCTCACTCTGTACCTGTGCTGGGGGACTACACCTTTGCTGGTGCAAAGAGCATCCTGAAGCTGATGTCCTGGAAAGCTTGAAGCCTGAACAGGTGAGAGAAGGAGACACAAAGGGTGGAAAATGTGCAAAGAGAGCACAGGGTTTCATTGATATTCCTGGTTCTGCTGTGGTTGGGGGTGGTGGTGATGGAAAGGAGTGAGAAGAGTCAAAATGTAGAGTGGATGAAGTAAGAAATTATTACAGGGTAAGCAGGGGACACTGTGGGGAGAAGGTGAGGCAGGATGGGGAGAAGGTGAGGCAGGATGGGGAGAAGGTGAGGCAGGATGAGGAGAAGGTGGGCCATGACCTCAGAGGTGGGCTCTCTGCAGCCCAGAGAGAGGAGATGCTAATGCCTCAGGTGCATCTTCTGTGAAAGACCTGGCCATGGACAGCCCAAAGCACCACTAAGCAAGGGGAACTGCAGCAGTGGGTCAGCTCTTAGGGTTTGGCATTTCAAGGCACAAGCCTTGGTGGCCAGGCCCTGTCTCTCACCACCATGTCCCCCTTCCTCTAGGGAGGAAGCAGATAGAGACCTTAGTGCTGAAGGCTTTGTCTTCTCCCCAATTTCCATTCTCCTATGGAAATCAGCAGTGAAAAAACCTCCTCCCAAGGAGAGGGAAGGGAAAAAATAACCACATTTGGGAAAACTGGAGCTGCTGCCATGGTGGTGGCTGCAGATCAGTGCTCCTGGAGCTGAGAGCCGTGTCTGGGCTGCGGCACTTAACACAGTGAATGTGCAGGAGCTCACTGAAGGGCAGAGCCAGCCATGGCCTGACCCGGGCAGGGCTGTGGGGCTGCCCTCCCGCACCTCTGAGGGAGATGGGATCTCTCTTGAGCGGATAATGGCTCTGGACAGTGCTGCTACCGAAAGAGGGAGGGGGGGAAATCTAATTAGTACCAGAGCCTATCATCTCAAGTAAAAGAGTGACTTTGTAAAGTAAGTTTAGGAAAATTAGGTTGTGAAAGAAGAAATTAAGGATGAATTTTTACAGTGTACTCTGCTTCCTACTTGAGGTGGCTGAGAGTGGGAGGGAGTGTCAGGACAGCCAGACATCTCGTTAGGAAGTGAATTAATGATGGGGTTGTTTCCCTCACTCTCTGGTGAAGAGGACTGCATGAATGATGGTAGACATCATCCAGAGAGCAGGGCACTGCCACGTCCCCCCACGCAGCGGCAGTGACTGTGATTTTGCCACTTCAGTGAAGAATCCGGAGCGGAGGAGTTTTGCCCTGGGCTCTTCCTCCAGCAGATGAGGATGAGCCCTGGCAGTGGGTGCATTGGGAAGCTCCGGCAGCCCCTGGTAGAGCAGTTCTCTGAGACACCTTCCCCAGCTCCTTTCCTCCAGGGCCAGGTTAAATGCTTCCCAATTGGAGTAAACGGGATTAATTAGTGGACACACATCTCCAGCTGTCACTGCCACTCCCCTGCACTATGCTATTTTTCCTTTCCTCTCCCTCTCTCCTTTCTGCTGCTGACTGACCACGAGAGGCTCGTGCCTCCCAGTATCCTCCCCCTGCCTGTACACAGCATGATCCAGACTGGGAACATCACTGGGAGCTCCTGGGGCCCTGTACCCACAAATTCCAGGTTCAGCCAGGGCACAGGCTGGCTGCACGCTGCCCGTGACTCACATCTGGACCAGTCACCGTGATCTGCCTCTGGCCAATGATTTTTGGGGCAACCCAGAGCACCCGGCTGCAGCAACTCTCTGCTAAGAACACCCAAGAAGTGGCAGAGTTGTTCTGTGGTTTCAGAGCCCAAGTAGCCCGCCTGGCCAGCAGCTCGGGTACCGCTATCTAGAGAGCTGACACGCGGGTAGCCCACACGAGGCACATCACAGGGACACGTACCAAGGCCTGGTCGATGTCCTTCCTGATGTCTGCCACTATCTGGGCGTTGTCACCGTGGGCCAAGACGGCATCCAAGGAGTGCTGTTGGATGGGCTCCAGCAGGCGAGCGGGGTGCCCCAGCCGCAGGATGCGGGCTCTGTGGCCGGCCAGCCTTTCCACCAGGTTGTCCACAGCCACGTTGGATGGGGCACAGCACAGGACCTGTGAGGGGAGGAACCCACTGCTCGTTACTGCCAGGGACAGCAAAGCACAGGAGCTGCAGTGGCCAAGAAGGGAGACCCTCAGCAGAGAGAGGGAGACCAACATCTGTGGGGAACAGATCACTGACATCTCCACAGCCTCCAGAGGCAATTCCCACCCGGCTTTGAAGCACGAGTGCAGGATCTTCAACAAACAGCAAACCTGAGCTTTGAAGACACTGTTTTCCCCTCCTTTCAGCTGACAGGGGAAGCTCCCTGGTCCCTGCAAGCCCAGCCAGAGCCTGCAGCATGACAAGGCCATGGCTGGGTCTGCTCTAGCTGCCATGGAGCACAACGAGTTTCCAAAATAACCCACTGTGGTCACTGTCACCCCTGTCCTGCCACCGATACTCACCTTCAGGCCTTGCTGGACCGCTTGCAAGATGATCTCCACCAGCGTTGTGGTCTTCCCTGTGCCAGGTGGTCCATGGATGATGGCGAGCTCCCTCTGAGCCAGTGCGAAGGAGACGGCTTCCCTCTGCGACGCATCCAGCGACTCATTGTAAAGCTTCAGAGGCCCTGCGGAGACAGCGGGAGATTCGCTCGGACTCAGCCCTAACCCGGGGCTTGCTGAGCAGCACAAAGGTGGGAACACAAAGAAGCAGCTCTCGGTAGCTGGCCCAAATCAATTTGGTAATGAGAAGAGCGTTCCTGGGGAGGAAGGCACGCCATGTCCCAGCCAGGGGGCTACGAGAGCCCAGGCTGGTAAAAGCAAGGCTTGTTCTGCTTTCAGAGAGAGCAGGGAGCCCACCCTGCAGCCGTGTCTGCCCCCTGCCATTCCTCAGGAGGAGCAAGCACCCAGCTGGGAACACAACCAGTCTGGATTGGAAATGTTCAGCATTTAAAGAGGCATTTACTTGCTACAACATCGAACATGTAGGATCTCCTGGGTGCGGAGGGTGCTCTGGGTTTATTTTAAAGGTGAGATGGTTTATTTAGCAAACCCTCAATGGAAAGAGGGGAGTAGTTGATCTTGCAAACAAACTGCTCCCATTCCAGTGAAACCCACCACAGCATCAGTGAAAAAGCAGCAGAAAAGAGCAGGGCTGTATTGCCCAACAATGACTGAAAAGGAAGGCAGGAAAATAGATACAAACCAGCAACCCAAATGTTGAAAACTAAAATTAGTTTGGGCTTTAATGATCAGAAAGGAGAAAAGAGAAAAGGATATGCAAATTGCATTACAAGAGAATTGGTTTCACTGCAGAAGACCAAATTCTCACAAGCTGCTTTTTACCTCCCAGATTTATCTAATTTAAACCCATATTTATTCTCATCCCCCATAATCCTGCTGCTAATCTCCTTGTTCATTATGGAAGTTAATTACAGCAGGGCTGATGACTCATTACACTGAGGTTTACTGAAAATAATGTTCCCAGGGAAGCTTATGTAAGCCCAACTCTGGGCATGGGTCCCTGCTGGGCATCCTGTGTTATCGCTGCCTTTGCATTAGGAGCTGGATTAAAAGCAGGAAGGTTCCTCCTGGCCTCGGGTAGGTTGAGTTGTGGGCACCCCCCGTGTCACCCCCAGCACTGACTTCTGAAGCAGCACAACTAAATGAGGGTTAAATAATGTCTGTTCAAAAGATGCTGGAGAGGAGGAGAGACATGGGACTAATGGGACTCTTTCCTGCTAACCTGCCTCTTGCTTTGCACCCAATTCTGGAGCTGCTGTGCTAATGACTAAGAGGAGACCGGGAAGCATCCCGTGGGCCTGGGGAAAAAGAAAGAATAGCTTAAAAACTGAAAGGCATTTCCCACAATGAGGAACAGCCGGGACGTAGGAGTCATTGATATTTCCTTGCTCAAGGAATGAGATCAGAAACAGGCTTCTCCGCACCCTCTTCCCGTTCAATCCCACGCTGCCAGAAGCTGCTGTGTGGGTGACTGGGAGATGTGCCTCGGCTGGGCTGGGCAGGGTGGGGAGGAGGAGGAGGGCAGAGCCTTTGGAGGGGTGCTCTGGCTCCTCTAAGCTCTGCCCCATCCCCGAGCTGGGCTCTGAGCAGGCTCACCTGAAGAAATGCAGTTTATTTGCCCCAGCAGGGCTGGCCTGAGGGCTTGGTGTGAGCCACCAGACCAGGGTTTGCACCCATGCTGCCAGAAGACACCCCTTAACCCAGCCCCATGGCATCAGCTCTGCCTCCAGCTCTGCCCGGGGGTGTCCGTGGCAGCCCCCAGGGCAGCCTGGGGAGGGGACAGATGTCCATCTGCACCCTTGGGTCTCGCTTCTGCCCAGGTAATTCAGCCCCTGACGGGCAACTTGATTTAGGAGTGTAGCATTGGGAAAAAAATCACCTTGGCCACCAAGGTTGTCACTCCAACAACATTTCCAGGACTGAGACACTTTTCTGCACAGGACCAGCAGTCCTGATGAAGAGGTGGGCTTGGAGTGTGATGTTCAAGCCCAGGGAAGGGGCCTTTGCACCAAATGTGGGTGGGAACCATTCCTCCTGGGAGGGAAAGCTCAGGATCTCCAGAGCTGGAGGCCTCTCGCTTCCCAATGTACCATCCACAGTACGTTCCTTGACACCACTGTGTACGGGCACCACCAGCAAGCCAGAGCCTGTGACCAGCTCCTCCACAACCCAGCTGCAGCCAAACAGGATGGGCAACGGCCCGGTGGGTGATTAAACCTGAAAGAAGGAACTTTCCCTGCTCTCCCTGTGCGGGATTTGGCAGCTGAGCTGTCTGGAGAGCTCAGTGTTCCCCACAGATCTCATGGGCTCTTCACGGCCCCTGCGATGGCAGGAGGGATCACACGGCAGAGGGACAAGCAGCGTTTCAGGTTTCTGCAAGTGACTTGTCACATCCACTCGGCTTGTGCCAAGGAGCCCAGGAAGTTTTGCTAGAAATCCCTGGTGCTTCCCCAGTGCTGCTGGGTCAGCTTTTACTGGGGACATCCCCGCCTTCTAACACGGCTTTTTTTTCTCCCTTCCTCCTTTCTCTTTTCAAATGCCTTTTCCCAGCAATAGGCAAAGTGGGCATACGGCAGCTCCAGCGTCTGGGCACAGGGATGAACACTCCCTCGCTTTTTCCGGACCAGGACTACAGAGAGAGGTGGTGGCTGTTCCTGACCTGCACAGGACTGTGCCTACAATAAGGTATAACCTTATTTCTGACAGAAAAGGGAATGTTCGGGCCAGCAGGCAGAGCAATGCTGGCCTCTGCTGGCAAGCACAGCCTCTCCATGCATCCACCACCACCTACAGTTTGGAGTTTGCCTTTGAGTGAGCTCAATGTCCCACCTGCTTCCCCTTCTGGAGGCACAAGGTAAGGGTTGGAAATGCTTTGTGGTGGGGACCAGTCCCATTCTCAGCTGCAGATCCCACCTACCCACTGGTGATACCTTCACATGTGCCTTTTGACTGCTCCACAGATTCTTCTCCCCAGAGCTTGCCTTGCGGTTCCGTGTTATGCCGAGGATATTCATTCTGAGTTGTATTTTTAAGTGTTTTAAAGGCCTTAGGTGTTGATGTGCAGGGCTGTAGGTAACACCTCAACCTGTACACAACCCCGGCAGCTCAGGAGAAGGGGAAAAGCACTGATTCAGTGCATGGCTTCAGCGAATGCAGCTCTTCTGGCCACATGAGGTGTGAGGTTGTGAGAGCTGCACTGGCGTGTTCCATGCTCTCCAGCAGCGTTTCAGTGTCCTCTGTGCAGGAGAGACAGCCCCCGGCCCAAGCATCCTGCAGGAGCGATGGTGGGAGATTTCCTCCTCCCTGCACAGACCATGGCATGAGAAGGCTGGCACAAATCAACTTCAGGATTCTTAGAGTTAAAAGCCCAGCATTTTTCTCCCCAGTTACTGACAACCATCCTACCCAAGCCCACTCCCAAAAAGACATGCTCCAGGGCACTGCTGCAGTGGGAACCGTGCCTGTACCCATCGCTGCTGGGAGGGATTCATCCCCCACCAGGGAGTGGGATTTTCCTGTCACTGTGTGCAAATCTTGAAAAATCAGATGTAGCATCCTGCTGCTGCACGTATCACTTGCTGGAGCCTGTTTTGCTCTTGGGAGAGGGCCAGGCATAGAGCTGGGTGCTTATGATTTCCACTGACCCTTCTACTTCTCGATTTCCTGGTAATTTGGTTCTTCCCCACTGTTTGTACAGAAGACAGTGACAAATGTTCCCCCTCCAGGTATGGATCTGCTCTGGGCCTTCCTCTTCTCCTGCCCATGTGTCAGGGCCAGTTCTCTCTCTGGGTGGGTGTTTATGTGGTCTCTCTCCTACCTCTGGCTTTCTGAGCTTCTGACTGAAGTGGAGCTTTATTGCATCCTGGGATGGTGTTATTATAGATGTGTGTCTAGACAGCCTCTTTTACAAGATGTACAGAACTTATTAACTCAGAGTCCTATGAGTTTGCTTGAAATCAGATAATGGATGGGATGAGGCAGAGGCAGGAAAGCATCTCCCTGAGAAACCAGGCTAAAAGATGCTTGGTCATGGAAGGAGCTGCTGCGCCATGGAGGAGGGGCAGCCCACAATGCTGAAGGGTTTCTCTGTCCTCCTGTCACAGAGCACACACCCGGGAAACACGTGCTGCCTTCTGCCCACAGACCCCACACCTGTGGGTTTCTGTGCTGTCTGCAGAGACATGTTTCTGTGCCCTGGGACATCAGGACACCTGGGGCACTGCAGGTGCCATCATACAAGTGTAAGAGATGAGACTTATCCCAGCAGCTGCCACGTGCCCTCCCTGTCAGCTCTGTGGAGCCTGGCCACTAGGCAGGACCCAGCTAAAGTTAAAGTCATTATTATTTAATTCCTGGCTAGTATAACGTCTCTCTAGTTGGGGAGGAAGAAGCTATAAATCGAGAAGGTAGAAGGAAGGCCTTTCCACCCTGCCCGAGTGCTCTGCCCTTCTCAGGTTATCCACTGCTGTCTCGTATTGCATCCCCTCTCTGCATCTGATGGGGCTGAACGTTTCTATCAATCAATATTCCCAGTGCTGGGAGATGTAAAATTCATCTCTGGGCTTAGTCTGGCACTTGTGAGCCATTTGGTGAAACAGAATTCTTCTTCATTAGAGAGGCAGTTCTGCCACCATCAGGGGAAAAGCAGGGTAGAAGCTGCTAAGAAAGTTAGTTCATTAAAATTTAATTCTTTTATCCAATATTAAAACCCTGAGCACAGCAAGGTCCCGAGGTAGCCAAAAGGCTAAGAGGTCTGACTCAGACCAAGCCCAGCCCTTAGAACTAGGGGGACGTGACTCGCACTGACGTGAATTCTTGCCCTGGGTGCACAGAATGGGAACCCAGCCTGAGGAACACAGTGGGGAGTGGGGGTGTGAAAGAGGGGAACTACTGTAGGCAACAAAATACGGTAATAGAAGCGAGGAAAAGCCAGAGCAGCAAGCACAGAGCACCAGGAGCTGGGGTGGGGAGGGACCCGAGCACAGCCCCAGGCAGGGATGGAGGGTGTCACCCATGTCACACTGTGGCACAGTGAGCCCTGAGCTCTCTGTGGGGCTGGGAGACAGAGCGAGCCTCCACCCTGATCTCTGTGGCCCACGGCATGTTCCCTTCTGTCAAGGGATGATATTCCTTGGCAGTTGCCGAGCAGTTGGATATTCTGCTGGTCAGAGGCTTTGGTTTCCCCACACGGGTAAGCTGTGGAACTTCATCTCATACTTCTCCAAAGACTCACATCAAAAAAGATCTGTGTAAAAGGGGATTCTACTTGTATGCGATCTTTTGACAGCTGTTGGTAAAACCAAGTTGTGAGTTTTTAAGTATGTGATGAAACCAAAGCAGCCTGAGCATCTCCAACTTGACTGAAAACAATCAGAGGTCTGTAAAAATAAATCCCCAGGTGTTCCCATGCTGTTCCAAACTGCAGCAGTTCCACAGGCATTAATTCCCATGAGGCAGAGTTATTGGAGTTTTAATATAGGAGCAGCTCTGCCAGTTTCTTTCTTTGAAGTTTATGGATGGGACTGGGGCAGGAAGCAAATGAAAAATGCCTCATAAACGAAACTGAATTTCAGACTCGTGAAGGCGTGCAAACAAATTCCCCCAAATCTGTCAGAGATAAGCACCCTCCAAACCGGGCAGGGATGAGCGCAGAGCCCTTATCCTGTGGGCTGGGAACTTCAGCCTTCACTCACTGCTCTGGAGGGGGAATATCTCCCCCCACTTTCCCCACAATAACTTTCTCTATCTTTGTTTAAAACTGGTGTGAGAGCAGCAGCATTGCTGCTCTCGCCAGCCCATCCCAAAGAGCCCCCCAGTGCCTGAGCCCAGCTTCACAGACTGGGGCAGACTAACACCAGCAGCAGGCTCACTGCAGGTGCTCGGCTGTGAGGGTCCAGGGGCTCTGACCTTGAGGGGGCAGAAAATGTCTCTAGAAAGGTCAGTTCAGCACCTGCCATCAGGCTGGTATAAAATCTTACAGAGAGGCATCCTTACTTGTTTCCCTGAATGCGCTCGGAGCAGAAGAGAAGAAGAGGACGTCGATGAGATGGGAGGCTGGGCCGCCATGATACTGCTTTAGTGCAGTTAAAGCTCTGCCAAAGAGGAAAACAGCCGGGTTACAGGCAGAGCAAGAATTCCTTCAGAGATCCCTGCGCACCTCAGGGCCCACTGACAGGAGACTTTGGGCACAGATTCAGCTCTTCCAGAGCTGAAAAGTGTTACTCCGTCACAGACCAATCCTAACTGCTGCCACCCCCAGCACTCACACACAGCCCTTACGCTGGCCCCAATTCCACCTTCCAGTCACTCCAGTCCGATACAGCCAGACCCTGGTCCGAGCCCTTTCAGCACATGAATTCAGCCAAGAGCTATTCGCTTCTCCTGCCAGCATGGAAAAGGCTCTACGCGGAATCCTGTGAGTACCAGAGCGGATGCACATGGGGCCAAAATATGTAACAGAGTGTGGGACGAGGGGCAGGAGAGGGAGGGAAGAGCAGCACTGTACCAGCCAGCAGGCGGATGAATTTAGGCTGTTGTGACACTGTAGTACAAGAGATCCAATTGAGTTATCTCTGTGGGAGTGCCCTCAGGAATTAGCAGAAATAGAAAGGCACATCCACAAGGTGGACACCTCCTCTAAGCAGAGCTGCTCTAGGAGTGAGAAGAATGAGATGGGAAAGGAGAGAAACCAAGTCAAGCGAAGTTAACCGAGCTCTGTCTCAGAAGAGCTTTTCTAGAGTGAACTTGGCAGTTTTCAATTGGCTTTTGCACTCCTGAGCAGAGCGACTGGAGGTGAAGCACAGCCCCCTGGCCCTTACCTTTTCAGCCTGTTGTAGGTGACGTCGTTGGCTAATTTGAGCAGGCGGTAGGAGCTCTCCCGGTCCAAGCTCAGCATCCCATCGCGAGACTCCTCAAAGGCCACAGTCACTGCTCTGGAGGTGACCCGTGTCACGATGCCGGTGGAGAGCGGCTCACCCCTGCCCGCTGAATCGTAAAGGCCCACGATGTCCCCTGCAAAGACGAGTTTGAAGAGAGAGCGTGAAGTGGGGCAAACGTTGTCAAAAGAAGCTCTTTTGGGGAGACCAGTAACCAAGTCTGGCCCAGACAGCAGGACCAGCATCACCAACCACAGCCTGTCTCCTGCTAAGGTCAGAGATTGTCCAGCCCATAGTGAAGAAGGATGTCCTTCCTTTAGCTGAGAGCACACAGCGAGAGGGACCAAAAGGACAAGGAGCGGTGAGGAGACACCAGACCTTCAGACCTCCTCTGACGGCAGGTCCTGGGGAGGAGACCAGCAGAGCTTCCCACTGCCAGAGCCGCTCAGAAAGCCAATGCACTTTCACACAGACCTTGGGAGAACCCGACTTCTCTGAGCTCCCAGACAAACCATTTTACATCCAGTTTAGCTTTTAACAACAGCCAAGGAGTCTGCATGGCAATACGTGCCTCTCAGGTGACCGCCACATGCCAGTCAGCAGCACTAACACCAGGGATTTCTAAGGACTCAGTACAGCTTTTCAGTCACTGTGAGATGCTGGGAGTGGAATTACAGAGAGGGATGGTGAAATGGAGACCCTGAGCAGGATGACTACACACTTGACTAAGTGTGTAACTCAGTGGGGGCCCATGTTCATCGAGGATTAAATTTCAGATTTACAAACTATGGGATGCTTTGCTCTGTAAGGTCCATCAGCTCTCACATTAAAGTATTTGCATCCCAGGAATAATTGGCTGCTAGGACACTGTCATTTCTCTTTGAAGAGCACTGACAGATGCCCTCAGGGCTGGAACTCCAATCTGCAGTGAGTCCTTGATTTCAGAGCTCGGCAGTTTGGGGGCCTGGCTGACACTGAATGCATCAAACTGAACTTCAGCACACTGAAATAGTGCCATGGTGTGACCAGGGGCAGAAACAGGCTGCTTCCCTGTGATCCACCTGCTCAGCAAACTCAGGGATCCAGCAAACTAACCCAAGAAAATCACTAAACTAAACCAGAGAATTGTCTGCTGCACCAGCTTCTCTCCTGGGCACCAGTTCTGGGGAGTGCGAGGCAATACCCTCATTGCCCACGGAACACAGAAGGGTCTCTGCAGACTCACTTGGAGTCAAACCATGTCCTTCCAAGGGGGAACTCTGCACGGCAGAGAGTGACCTCGCCTTCCTCACACACCTGCACCAGAGGCAACAGCTCAGCTCCGATCCTGGTCGTGTTTTCATGGAAGTGATGGCAGAGGGTGAGACACAAGTGAAAGGGGCACTGGCTGATGTGCTGGTGACTCTGTGTTTCTCTAGGACCTTTATTTCCAACAGAAATCCAGGTGTGTCAATGAGTAACGGTGCACACTTCACTTCTCTCGCCAAAAATAACAGTACAGGGAAGGGCAGAAATACAGCAACTCAGGAAGGAAAAGGAAAATCCACTTTCCGTTTTGCAATTAAAGTGTAAGTGACAGAAACTCCAGACATAAGCGTGAACACTTTGGCTTGTACAAAGAATGCCATGAAATCTTTCATGAAGAGACCAGGGCTTTGTTTTTACTGATTCAGGAGGCACTGGCATTAATTCCTGGTGCAAAATACACTTCTGTAACAAGCCAAGAGACAGAGAGACTGTTTTCCTCTAGATTCACCCTGGAGCTGTAACGTTTTCTCCCTTCCTTTTCTGCATCAATTGCTCAGGCTTTACCACTATCACATCAGAAGGATGTTAAGAAGAAGACATTGGTCATCTCTTACTTTACCTGCTTTGCACCCCCAGGAATATCACTTACCAGGCCCGAAGCTGTTAGAGGGCAGCTCGGCATCTGAATCATATTTCCTGGGCTGAAAGGCGACGAGCAGCCGTCCGTAGAGGCCGGTTCTCTGGGTGGAAGCTTGGAGTTTCAGCAAGCAGACGCCCCTGCGCTGCAGCTCCTTCAGGGAGACGCTCTCCTGCCATGCCCTGGGAACCACACACAGGCGTGAAAAGCCCTTGCTGGGCTGAAGCTGAGATTCAGAGCTTCAGAAAATGAGGCAGGAGATGGAAAAGAAGGGGAAGGATGACGAAGGGTGTCCCTGCCCATGGCAGGGGGGTTGGAACTCGATGATCTTTAAGGTCCCTTCCAACCCAAACCATTCTGTGATGGCAAAAGGGACATCAGCTGGTTGAAGTGTTGGGTTGTGCGATGAGTTTGTAGCGATGTAACTGGACTGGCTTCCACGGGCTCGCTCTGGGCAACGGGGCGATGCAGAGCCTGGAGAAACCTCTGTGTGTGTGGATTTTCCTCTCTCCTGTTTGGGTGTGGAAAGAAAGGACGTGCCCAGTCGGTTCTTTTGGATCTGCCCACCGGCCTGGCTTCAGCTGGGATGGGGTGAAATTGCTTCCCAGTGGCTGCTGTGGTTTGGATTTCACATGAGAGAAGAAGGGGAGCCCCAAGGTGCTGCTGACGTGAGCTTGGACCCTATAGGTGACAGCACGCCCTAGAGGGTGAGTCTGAGAGGGATTCCTGCAGGGGTGAGTCCAGCAGGGTCTCCCATGGGAGCAGGCCCTATAGGGTGGCATTCCTGTTGGGAGCTGCTGGTTATACAGGAGTGAGTACCACAGCATTTCCTAGAGGTGACAGCAGGGTTTCCCACGGGTGACAGGATGTCCTACAGCAGTGACTCAGCAGGGTTTCCCACAGGTGACAGCAAGTCCCTTAGGGGTATGTCTGTCAGTTTCCCACAGGTGACAGCAGGCCCCATGTGGGTGACAGAGGGTTCCCCATAGGTGACAGCAGGTCCCAAGGGAGGGTCCATCTGGGTTCCCTACAGGTGACAGCGGGGTTTCCCATAGGTCCCAGGGAAGGGTCCACCAGGGTTTCCCACAGGTGACCGCAGGCCCTACTGGGTGAGTCCGGCAGCGTGTCCCGTAGGTGACCGCAGGCCCCGCCGGGACCGGAGCGGCAGGGCTGCTATAGGTGACAGCAGCTCCACCGGGACAAGCCGGCAGGGAGAGCCACCCCCGGCGGTACCTGCTCTCGGCGACCTCGGCCTCCCGCTCCTCCCGCAGCAGCTCCAGGTGCCGCTCGGCCGCCTCCGCCGCCATCCCCCCGCCATCCCCCGGCCCTGTCCGTCACTTCCGCTTCCGGGGCGGGGGCACCGCGATGGCGGCGGCGCTGGTGGCTGGGGCCCGGCGGCGGGCGGCAGGTGAGACGGGACGGGACAGGACAGGACAGGACATTCCGCTCCGCTCCGGCCGGGGAAGGGGAGGGAAGGAGGAAGGCCGCGGAGACCCTGCCCCGCCGCCGGCAGTTTGAACGGCCCGTCCCGTCCCCTCGGCGGGCCCGGCGAGCTCCCGCGGCTTCCCCGGGCAGAGCCCGTGGCCCCGTTTACCCACGCCGGTGGGTGAGCCCCGGAGCTCCCCCCGAGGGGAAAAGCCGTGAGGAGGGCACAAGAGGAGCGACTCGGGTGGTTACCAGCGTGACCCTCGGGGGCAGACACACGTTAACAAAAGCAGAATCAACTCCCCAGGCCGCTTTCCGGCCCGGTGCGGACCTTCCAGCAAAACCCAGGGGCTGGGCGGGTGTAGGGGCTCCATCAACCTCCTCCTTCCCTCCCCGGGCTGGGGAACCGGCCGGGGGTTTGTCGGGGGCGGGGGGGCCCTCCCTTTGCAGCTGGGGTTGGTTTCTGTGCCAGGTGAGCCTGGTCTTGGGGGGCTGCAGCCTCAGCAAGGGAGGTGGGTACCTACATTTGGCTTTAAGAGGTCCTTCCAGTCCCTTGTGTCGGTCATGCTTTGGCTGGTGGCTTAGAAGGGTTCCTGCAAAGAAGCTGTGCATAGTCTGTCTCTTAAGTAATCAGATTGTTCCAGAAAGTGTATTGTTATCCCTGAGATAACATAGGGATAAATCCCCGAGCGTGGGTTTGTCATCTCTTTCCACTAATTAACAGTGTGTGCAAGTCCGGCTCCTTTCCCAAAAATGCTGAAGCTACACTCAAAGGGTAATGTCAGTTGTAGTAAAACCACTCATTCTTTGGAGGTTTGTGTGTTGGAATGGTACCACAGCCTCGCTGGTTTGGTGAACGTGAGCTGGTGTATACATAGCTCTGAAAAGCATCAATACATTTTTCTAACCCCTATGTCCCATTATTCCATGTTTGGCTACATGACTCCACCCCTTCTCTTGCCTGGAAGGAAGAGGCACACATGGGATGGTGATAACCCAGACACGGCAGTGTCAGAACCAAACCTGCCAAATCTTCCTGTTCCCTGAGTTTCACTGCCCGTGCTGTGTCTGCTTGGGAGCTCCAGGGCCATGAGTTGCTGGTGCCTTGTCTTCCTGCTCTCTTTTCAGAGTGGAAACTTTGTAAGGCTTAGTGGAGGTTGCTGAGAATCTCCTGGTAAATGTGTAGTAGAGCTCCCCTCCCCTTTCTGGAGGGCCCAGAGCACTGGGAGGGATCCTTCTAGTGCCATCAGTGCTCAGAATCAGAGTGCACCACAGCGTCCTTCACGCCGCCCCTTCCTCCCCTCTGCCTTGTTTTCCAAGAGAGACGGGATGCTCCCAGTGTGTCCCTGTTGAACTGTTGTGTCTGGCTGGAAGTGTCCCTTGCAATAAGTGTTTGCAGTGGGAGGCCTTTCTGCCTCTCTCTTGCAGTGCTGCACACAACGCACGGGGCCTTTCTCTTACCGTGTGTCTTCTCTTGCTTCCCCCTCTGCCCTTGCCTGTGGTGATGAAGCTGGACACGGCTTTCACAGGCAGAAGAATGGTACCAGAAGGTGACCAGCGCTTTGGCTCTCAGCGCTGCAGTGATGTTGCCTCACCAGGAACTAAAAGCCCAGCAGTTGCTGCTTACTTGTAATTCTTTGTCCCTCTCTCCCCTTTAGCCTTCTTCCTTTCATCTGCGGTTCGGCACCAGAGTTCCCAGAGCACGGCTCCGCAATCAGGGTAATGTCAAATGACTTTCTGCTTTGCTTTTTGCCCCTTGAAAT
>JAOXNH010000039.1:69593133-69606437 GCA_028566575.1 Bartramia longicauda | reverse complement strand
GGTCTCTTCTCCCAAGGAACAGGTGATGGGACAAGAGGAAACGGCCTCAAGTTGCTCCAGGGGAGGTTTAGGATGGAGATTGGGAACAATTTCTTCATGGAAAGGGTTGTGAAGCCTTGGCAGAGGCTGAATGGGGCAGTGGTGGAGTCACCATCCCTGGAGGGAATGTGGTGCTGAGGGACATGGGTCAGTGGTGGGTTGGGCGGTGTCGGGTTAACAGTTGGACTCGATGATCTTCAAGGTCTTTTCCACCCTAAATGATTCAATGAGATGTGTTTAACAGCCCAAGCACAGGACACCGAGCCAGGAAACTTCAGGCGTCGCTTGCTCCTGCCCGTTGGGAGCTGCCTGTTTGTGTCTGTACTTTGCTGGCTCTGCCCGGGAGGCAGCGCTGCGGGCTCTGCTGCTGCTCACCCTCACCAGGAGGGGACACTGCGAAACAGAGAACTCCTGCGAGCAGCATCTGGGACAAATGGCAGGATTTGCTCATTCCCTCTGTGCTGGTGCAGAGGGGTGGCCTCTTCCCGCTGGTCCTCTTGCGTGTGGGAACACAGTTGGGATCTCTGCCGCTGGGACACAGCACCTGATGTTGTCACTAAACCCCACAGCAGACCCACGGAGCCGTGGTGCTCCTGGTTATGGATCTGCTCTCAGTTGCCTTGGGTTTCTGTTAAGTGGAAGCCTCTGGGAGGCGTTGCTGGCCGTTTCAGAGTAAACTGGTCAAACACAGCTGGGGTGGCGTTAATTTTACTGCCTTTCTCTAGCATCGAATGCTCTTCCCTGAATATTGTACACAGTTTACATGTCCTGTGCTGTTTATAGAAAGCGTGGAGCTTCCCAGTCGTGATGGAGATGGTATTTACTGAGCAGCACCTTTCTTTTCCCGTTTCAGAAACCGGATACCTTCCTGGTCATCTCCTCGAGATCCAGGGTGAATCTCCCTCCTCTCTGAGTCTCAGATTGTCTTTGTGGTATCATAGATTCCTGCTTAATAAGGAACTATAATCCAGTGCCTTTTGGTTGTGTGTCTGTCTCTGAGTGAAGGCATTTGGCACCTCTGGGGATAATCCCCGAAGGCAGCAGGACAGGCTTTTCCCTCTTTCCCTGCCCCCTGCCGCGTGTACAGCAGCTCTGATGGAAGCTCTGCATGTGCAAAGTGCTGTCCCTGTTAGAGTCCTGCTTCTCTCGCCAGTTCCTTGGGAACAAATCAATAGTTTTTGTAACTGGCTCGTAGGCAGAGATGTAAACAGCTGCCTCTGGGCCTCCTTGTTGCTCCTTGGCCCAGAGATCTTGAGAAACAGCTAATTATAAGCAAGTGTCGTTTGCGTTTTTTCCGCTCAGACTCACGCTGTGAGTTTTGCGCAGTGTTTCCTTTGTGAATTAACCCCCCGGGGCACATTGGAGCAGAGTTAATTGTTGTTCAGCTCTGATACTGTGAGGGGGTCAGTGATCTGGTGCTGCTGCACCCCTGTCAGAGGGGTCCTGACCACACAGAGCTCGAGGCACTTGAGAATGAGCTCGGTATTGACCAGAGGATCCCTCCCAGTGATGAACTTGAGAAAAGCAGAATGAATCCACCATGACAGCTACTCAGAATGTGTTGCTGGCTGCAGTGCCCCTGGCACTTTTCAGTCTTGTGTGGAGCCCGTAGGCTGTTTGCCTTCAGGCCCCCCGTGTGTTCCCCAATCCGAAGGTGTGAGTGTACCATTTTCTCTGGTAAGAGCAACATCTGCATATAGAAAATAGAGCAGGCTCCGGGTGAGATGTCTCTGCACGGAATTTGTCCCTCAGGTGCTGGTGCAGTTTGAGCTGTGGTTGTTCTGTGACTGTATCAGCGCCGAGTGATCCCGAAGGGACGTGTCTGTGATGCTGAGGAGTCCCCGGGCTGGTCACCAGGAAGGTCTTTGGGGACTGATGTAACATTGGGGACACTCTTGTCCCAGCGCTGCCATGGCAGAGGGTTTGAAGAGAGGTATTACTAAAGCGATTCTCTATCACAGCAGTGGAAGCTACCCTTCCAAGAAGATTGAATTTAAATAAGGATTTAATTTACACCTTTTGGCAAAATATCTTGGTGCTCAGAGTCATCGTGAGGGGCGATGCTTGTCCTTGGCTGGGTGGAGGTGGGACAGTGCATGCTCTTGCTCCCTTCTGTGGTCACCCTGAACCCAGATGGGCACGGCTCTGAGAAGTCCTGTCATGCCCCTGCCAGTCCCTCTCCACTCTGGAGTTGTCACTTGTAGACAGACACGGGAATGGCACGGAAGAGGCTTTTGGGCTGAATGTTTGTGGTGTTAAACGCTGAATCGCACCGGGGGTGGGAGAAGCCGTTATTATTGCCATTCAGGGATGCAGCTGGAAGTGACAAAAGAAGAGCAGGCTCATAACTCTCCCGTAAAGAACCCAGCTGTGGTCGTAAGGCCCTCTCTAAACTGTCTATTTAACAGAGAAGAGCTTCAAAATATAGAGGAAAAAAGGATGCCTGTGAGTCATTCGTGTCTAACGCTGGAGGCTGGTTTAAGAAGGCTCATTAGCCCTTTTTCCCCATCGCAGGCACGTCTCCTCCCGGATGCTCCCTGCTATCCCGGAACTTCAGGGCTTTGTGCTTGGGCTGAAGTGGGCTGAGGAGCGTTACCGTGTTCAGCCTCTCAGCTGGGCTGGAGGTAACGTGTCTGAACCTGGAAAAGCTTGGCAAGAGCCTTTTATCTAAAAGTTAAGTGTAAGCAAGGCTTAAGGCAGGTCCGTTTCCACTGGAGCTGGTGACAAAATTCCAGTCTGTAGGAACAAGGGGGTGGGAAGTGACCCATGGTCGCTGAGCGTGGTCACCACTGGCGCATCCAGCTGCAGGTCTCCACATCAGGAAGGAGTGATAACCCAGCCTGGCTGAATTATCAGTCAATTTTCCATCTGTTTCTTTCTGCACTCGTCCTTTGTTTCAAACTATTTCAAATAATATTCTGAGGTGGGAAGTAAAAAGAACTAAAGAAGAAATAAATATCTGGTTCCTCATATTGGATTTTATGGTAGGATGGGAGTAAAGCAAAGCAACCACTGAAGCATTTACCCCTTTTTCTTAAAGCTTGCTGCCATTCACGGTGGACCTAGATGATGGTATGCTGAGTGGGCTCTGGGCTGACCCCGCGTACTGACAGTCATGAAGTCTCCTGTACAACTTCTGCTCCCCCACTGGAAAACCACTTTCTGCCCCATCTCCAGCTTCTTTTACCTTTTTTCTCTCCTCATGTTTTACATCTCTTGACAGTATCCGTTTGCTACAAGTGAATCTCATCTTATCATTCACAGACTTGTTGCCAAAACATCTCTGACTTCACCGCCATGGCCTGAAGTGAAACTTCCAGATCCAGTAGAAGAAGCAAAGCATCACGCAGGTAAAGGTCTCGGGTGAAGCCCTACACTCCAGTATTGCCACTGGTGGCCTGACTGAGCATAAACAAGTATCTTCAATGACTGGAGCTAGTTTTTGTTCTTTGCATTTTTGTTTCATTCCTGGCCCGCGTTGGTGTCTCTGGACTTGTGCTCCGGCTGCTGCTGTTGGAGGTTTGGGCACAATGTGAGGTCTCCTTAGTTTATGGCAGCAGGACAGACCCCCAGAGGAACCTTACCTGATGTGACATGTTGTTTCTAAAGCGTGAAACAAGCCTTTTTGGACAGGAGAAAACAATTATTTTTCTTCTAATGGGTAAATCAACAAGCTAACGCCAGCAGCAGCAGTTGGCTGGTGGGCACACCAGAGAGCTGGTGTGTTTTAGTGCACGAAACAGAAGAGTGGAGCCAGCATTAGCAGTTGGCTGGTGGGCACACGACAGAGCTGCAGAGGTGTGACATGAGGCCATGAGCAGCCGGGAAGCGACATAACGTTGGTGAATGTGTCCTTGTCCCTACATCTCGTCAGGGCCATTGAAGGCAGCCAGTGCTGCTCTTGGAAGGAACATGTGGGGCATCCAGCCTCGCCAGTGAGCACCCGCAGCGGGTTAGCAGCCATCCTCCCTGCTTGGCTGGGCTAGAACAGGACAATCATCCCCTTGTCCCCGGCCACAGGTCCCCCGGGAGGTGGGGATGTGACAGTTGGGTACATAGGAGGCTGCTGTTGCCCAGGGGGGCTGTTGTCACCCAGAGCGGGCTGGGGGTGGGAGCAGGGGTGCCCACCCAGGTAGGGGATGTTTCTCAGACCGGGGCAGTAACGAGCCCCAGCGGGGGGGTTTCCTGCTCAGGTCTGTGCTGGTGGCAATTAGCAGTTGTGTACTGCAGGCAATGAGCTCCCGTGGTTATTCGGAGGGAGCCTCACTGTCTCCTCACCTTAGCCCCTGGGACACCTGGGAAGGGCACCCAGCTACTCTGCTTTGGTGGAGGAGGCCCAGGAAGGAAAGGGGAGTTGTGTTATGAGGAGAGGGAGAGGAGAAGAGCTGAGTGTGCCCGTCCTTTGGCAGACAGTCTCCTGTCGTCTGGCTGAAGTGTTAGTAACGGTGTGGAATGTGCTTTGGAGAGAGCTTCCTGCTCCAGGTCTCCGCTCTGGCTGCTTTTCATCCTGTTATCTCCTCCATGCTCCTGGGACTGCTGAGGTGACAGATGAGTGTTCTGTCCCCAAGCGTGATCCGACCCAGTGGTGAACCACAAACTGCTGGGCGTGCTCTGCCCAAGCCCACTGAGAACAGGGTCCCGTGTCCCCTGACTGATTCGCATGGGATCCTCAGAGCCGCTGTGATTTCCGTGCCTCATAACCTCCTGCTGTTAATGAGCTTGTATCGTTATCTCCCGGCTGTGCTTATCCAAAGCAAACAGCAGTGAGAACATTTGAATTCTGCCTTCTGTTCTCCTGCTGGCGATGGAAACAGCCCCGGATATTTTAGGAAGGGTCTCTCCACATGGTGCTGAGATACACGCCGTGCTGGCGATCAAATGGGAACGTCACTGATGTTTCCTGTCCCTAGAGGTGTTTGGAAGAGGCGTCCTTCAGAGCCCAAGGACGGTGCAGAAAATGCACCTTTTTTGGGTACAAAAAGATGGGAAAGCTCTGTGGGTAGAAAGTTGAAATTTGACAAGGAAATAGCCCTCGTTAGAGCATGACTCTACATGGGTTTTGGTAAGAGAAAACTGTAGGCCAGCATTTTGGAATTTTGAAATGCTGACCGCAGGACTGCTGGCGGACCTGGATCAGCACGTCAGAGCTGGGAGGACTTTATGGTACCTGTTGTGCAGTCGAAGGCAGGCCAAAAAGAAGGGGCTTGTATTTTTTCCCTGGACGTTTGTATTGAATTCCTGTGAATCAGTGAAAAGTGCTCACAGTGGATTTTTCTTCTGGGAGAGGAATTCCGGCAGCACAGAAGCTAAACTCTTCATCGTGGTGGGAGCTGCAGCAACCACTGCCTTGCAGACCATTTCTATTCTTGCCTCTGCCTTGAGGAGTTTGCATCTGCTGGGCTGGAGCCTGGACACTGTCGGAGTGTTCCTGTAAGGGCTGGGTTTGCTTTGACTGGCTGCTGAATTCCTGTCGGTCCCCAATGGCTGGTGTTTTGTTTACATTCCAAGAAAAAAATGATTCAGCCACTTTTGAGGACAGTGAAAAAAAAAATATCTATTTTTCCAGTTATAGAAAAGTTGCTCTTTTTCTGAACAGCTCGAGAGGGCAGGAAACTACTATTTGGCGGAGGAATGGCACTCATTAAGCAATACCTTTTGATGTTCCCATTGGAATTGGGTTTGGCCCCACTGCAGAGGAGGCTGATGACAGAAAGCTGGGATGGGTCCTGTGTAGGATCTCCCTCGTCCTTGGGGTCTGCACTGCTGCTTGCCCCCAAGCTGCGGGTATGTCCATGTGGGCAGAGATTCCCTGGAGAAGAGTGAGGGAAGGGTCTCTCTTGTCTCTGCTGCAGGTAGGAGTTCTCAGGCCAGGCTTCGTTAGGAGCCCCTTTACCTGCACACTAGGCCAAACTCCTCCTGATGCTCTGCCCTCCTGATCCAGAGCCCTGGGCCTTCTGCACAGCACTTGGAAACTGAGGGGAGCTGCCCTCCAAATGCAAACAGGTGCTCCTTTCCGGAGCGCTTTCTATCTGAATGCAGTGCACTTTAGGGTGCCTAAGAAACCGGCTGCGAAGCCAAGTCCTGGGTTAGCTGCACGGTACGGATCTTGGTGTTTGCTTACGTGGGTTTGCCAGCAGCTGAAATACAAATAGGTCACTACGTTTGTGAAGGGGTCGCTCACACACCGTAGGAAACAACATTGCTGCTGATCTCTGCTTAAAGATTCCCAGAAGATGAGAGCTCTGGTGGGAGAGCAGAGTGGCAGAATTGCTTTTGAGCAGCTCTTCCCACCGCGCTGGGTTTTCCCCCCTGATCCCTTCCCTGCGTTTCCCCGCAGAGGTGGTGCGGAAGGTGAACGCCATGATCGCAGCGGGGCAGTACGGGAGGCTCTTTGCCGTGGTCCACTTCGCCAGCAAGCAGTGGAAAATAACCAGTGAGGACTTGATCATGATGGACAACGTGCTGGAGGCTGAATGTGGAGACCGGATCCGGATGGAAAAGGTGACGTGCTGTGATTCCACCGTGCTGTGTATGGGGCCAGAGCAAATTCCCTGCCAACAGTCCCTCGGGCAAAACCCATCACCTGTTGTTAAAAACAAGTCCTGGAGAGCTCCCGTTGGATCTCCTGGTCCCACTCCAGCTATGGGCTTTGCCTGAGCTTTGTGCCAGTCTCAGCTACTCCGTTAGCGATAATATTGTTGTGATTTCTGGGGAACAGGCTTGGGATGAGTCGTGCCAGACTCCGTTAGGAGACAGATCTTTGTTGTACTAACTTCATCCAAAACCCAAAACTTGCAGTTGTTGTTTCTAGAGCCAGCAGCTAAAGGCTGTGTTTGCCTCGAGCCTCCAACGCCCAAAATACTTGCAGTGCTCCCGGAGGGACTGTCACCACTCCGTGCTTCGCAAGATCCTTATCGCGCTGAGCGCGTCGGGTGGAGGGAGAGGGGTGGTGTGTGGCGGGGAGAGCTGCCAAGGTGCCGTTCAGTATCTTTAGCTTTTGCCTGGGGTAACGAGCAGGAACGTGTAGAGGCTCATTAATCTAAACCTTAAATGAAAGATGATGAAGTGGGATGCTCTTGGCTTTGTGTTGGCTTGGTTAGAGCCAAGCAAGCAGCAGAGAGCTGGGCAGTTTTTCTGTCTCTTGCTTTGAAGCCCAGTTTTGAGGCAGCTTTTTCGGGACAGCTTCGGCCGTGTCCTGCATCCTCGGGTACAACAGAGAGCAGTGATTTGTGTGGAGCAGCAGCCAGGAACGCAGAGGTCTAGGTGGGAGTGAAGAAGGTGAAACACTTGCCTGACCACCGTAACCATTTGGGGATTTTACTGGCAAGTATCAGAAACAAAGGCCAGAACATCCCATGACCATTTATGTGTTGCTTTTAACCTCTGCCATACAGTTAGTGTGGAGAAGGAGGTGGTCTGTGGGAAGTGCTGCCTCTTCTCCCCGTCTCCTCAGTTATCCTGCCTGCTCCTATAGCCAGGCGAATGCTGAGGTGCCCTAAAACAAAAGGGCTGGTCCCTGGGGTGGTGAATCCCCCCCAGTGTTCATTTCTTTATTGCCCACCTTGAGGCCTCAGGGAGGAGAATGGGGGAAGTAGTGGGTTTTTTTACTGGGATACGTAGCAATTGCTATAAAAATGCAATGATTCCAGGAGCTGCTGTTTGTCCAGATCCCACGCAAGGCATATTCGTCTGCCCTGTGTTGCCTGCCATATCCTTACAGCTGGTGGTGAGCCAGAACAGAGCGGTTCAGCGTGTTCTGATCAGTGCAGAAGATACTGGTAGAGCGTGTTTGAGGAGGATGAGCTGTCCCAGGGATAAGCTGTGCTGGGAGACTCTCTTTGGTGAACCCATTTCTCATTTGTCAGCTGCCTTTCCCCACCATCCCTCTCCAGGAACAGTGGCAGGTTTGAAACGTGTAAAGGCCTATTTTTAAGCAGTTTGACTCCTTTAATGGTGACTGTAGAATTTGGAAGATACTCTTTGTGTTTCTGCTGGGACAATGAACCAGTGATATATGTCTGATTTATTTTCCATAGGTTTTGCTGGTTGGTGCCGACGACTTCACGCTTATTGGAAGGCCACTCCTGGGGTAAGAAATCTCCTACAAGAATTATCTTCGAGGCGATTCTTGTACTTAATTGTAGCTTCAGGGCTCCTGCAGTCCCTGAAACTGAAGAGAAACATGAATCTATCAGCCCTAGCGTTTTTCCCAGCCCTGTGGCTTTTGAAGGAATCAGCAATGAGCCAGGCCCATCAGCTGCTGCTGACTCTGACCATGGCCACGGTGCCTGGACAGGGCAGCAGTTCCCGTTCCTGAGGTCGCTGAAGGATATTCACTTCTCTTGGGTTGGATCTTTTCCTCATAAGCTTTGCACAAACTAGCAGTAAATCTTGCCCCTCAACATCTTTACTAATTCCAGTGATAGCCATCTTAGAATAACCCAGAAATCCTTGCCCATCCCTTAATTTGACTTGGGTTTTTTAACCCGTTTCCTTCTGCCCTTGTCTTAACCCAGCAGGCCTTCATCTTCCTTTTAGAGTTCCTAATTTTCCCTTCCTCCTAGTCCTGTAGTCCAGCAATTGCAGAGCTGAGGAGAAGGAGTTTCCCCCCTCGGCACCCTCTCCATCCCAGAGCTGTAGGACTTGCTACACACACTGCCAGGACACCTGCTTCTCCCTTTTCTTGACCCAAAGGATGCGATGCATGGCCCAGGTGTTACCACTCAGCTCTTAGCACCAGCCAGGAGCAGAGTCAGGAACTAGTGTTCTCCCCAGGACAAGAGGTTTAAGTGGTGAAAGGCAAGGTAAGGTGGGCTGGGGGTGTCTGGGTGCTGGTCACAGCATCAACCCCATGTTCAGGTCTGGACTTGAACCACGGCTGCTTTGGCAGAGGATGATCAGATGAGGAGAGACTCATGCATCTGAGAACGATTTCTTGGTGGCTTCTAGGTTCAGGTGAGAAATACCACGTGGCTTCAGATGGGTTTCTCTTCTGAGTGTTTGTTCTCTGTGGTCCCAGGAGCTGTTGGTGCTCAGGAGTTACAGTGACACGCTGCACAGTTGGTGACACGGTCAGTTGTGCTGGTGGTGACTGCCCCGGGCTCCCTGTGTTAGGCGGGATTGTGAGGGCTGCCAGTCCTTCCAACAGCACTGCAAATCCATCTGGAGTAGCAGATCGTTGGGAGTCCTTGAATTATTGCCAGGTACCACACTTGGGGAAGGTTTTAGGAAGGGGAATCTCGTTACTGGGACTAGAAATGCCACCTGGCAGAAACTCAGGTCAGAGCCCGAGTCCTGCAGGCAGGGATGTGCTACGTCGGGCAGTTTAGGAGCACCATCCTTCACCTGGCTCTCTTAACCGGTGGCCCTGGGGGGGTTCTTTGCAGCTCCCAGTTTGTGTGCTGGACTGGGCACATGGCCCGAGAGGCGGGAGCTCTGGGGCAGGGAGAGAAACAGCCATTTGGTTCCTGCAGGTGCTGAGTGTCTGGAAAGTGGTGGCAGTTGCTTGAAGCAAACCGCACCTCTGCCAGCGTTAGCTTGAACCTCAGTAACTCTGGCAGGGGAGGGTGGGGAGGAGGAGGAGGCTGCCCAGGCAGGATGAAGGGCTGGTGAGGAGGTGCCGTCCTCCCTCTGAGATGGAGGAACCCCCTCGAGCCCCAGCGCCCTGACACGGGCCGAGGAGGGGAGAGCAGAGCCCAGCGTGTCGCAGGCAGCGTGCACTGCAGCTCTCCCATCCTTCCCAGTCCTGCCCAAACCACAGACATCTTGGAGGGGAGATAAGAGCCTGATGTGAACAAAGGCAGTTTTGTTTTTCTGATGTTTTAAAAATAAACACGTGAGTGAATGCCTGCTCCAGTGTCTCCATCAGTTCATTACAGCTGCGCTCCCCGTTGGAGCTCGGAGGCGGGCAGGAGCTTGTCCTGTTTTGGACAGATGGCCATGTTTTAATTTTCTGTAGCAGTCCCATACCTCCCAAGATGACACTCCTCTAAAGCCTTAAAAAAACAACAGCGCAACAAAACATCTCTGCGTGGCAGAGGCTATTCTGGGAACTCCGAGCTGGCTCCGGCTCTGGAATCTGCTGGGGTTTGTGTTTGCTCAGGGAACTCGCTGCCTGCTCAGCTGGCAGGAGGGGATCGGGCCGCCTGCGTTGTGCTTTGTGCAGCCCCACAATGCAGAAATTGTTGTGCACTTTTAAAGCTGCGACTGGAAGTGAGCGTAACCTCGGGCAGGTCGGCATTGCGGGGCATTGGCTGCTTTCGACCTGAGTGAAGGGAAGTGAATGGGGCCTCTGTGAGAAAGTTCAGCTGCTTTCTAGACCGAGTACAGCTGATGGGAGTTCTTTCCTCGGGATGAACCCTGCTCTTTCTCCTGCTGCCTGCCCGTTTGTGCAGCAGCTTCAGTGGGAGTGACAAAGGATCTGTTCTTTTCCCTGGCAGCCAGGCTGGGATTTGGGTACCTTCTGCAGGGAGCGAGACAGCTTCTCAGCTAAGTTATTACTTCCAAGAGTTACGATCCTTTGGGGCTGTGGATTGCCTGCATCCTTGTCACTGCCTAATGACAATAGCTGTCAGCCCAGCGTAAATCTGTGAGACTGCAGTGTGGATGTCTCTTGCCTCCTGCAAAACTCCGATAGACGTGCTCTGTCACGGAGCGTTTTGCCGCAGAGAGCCACTCTGGGAAATGTGTGACCCTCTTCTTATTTTTATGGACATTCCAGTCATACCTAAAACATTCCATAAAGATGTTGGGTTGTTTGTTTTCCTGGGCTCTATTCTGCTGAGATCTTTTCTGTTCCTGTGCACTTCACCAGTAAGTTGGTTCCTGCTGTTCTTCAGCCCTTTGGGCAGCAGGTCCTGGTGCTCTGGCCAAGAGGAGGACTCACCGGGGCCCGCTGGCCGTGAATGCTGACTTGCAGAGTCCTATACTCAGTGCTGTCTCAACAATGCCCTTAAAGGTTTGCCTGGAATCACGTCAGCACCTATGAGCAGTGGTGGGGGACACTTACCTACAGGTCTGTGCCAGTGTTTCTCCCTCTGGCTGGGGATTACCCCCAGCCTTGGGCAGCCAGTGTGGCCCAGTGGGGAGTGGTATCAGGGACAGCTCGGCCAGGCTACGGCCAACCCCGGCTCTCCCGAGAGCAGTGCGGAGATTTCAGTGGCCGGGTCACTCTCTGCCCTGTCTCCTTCCCAGTTTTCCCACGTGATCATCATTGCTGAGCTTCTGAGGTGCCTTGGTCCGAGCCTGTGGGCAGTCAGGGGGGGCTGTGTTTCCCCTTGGGCCCCAGCGGGGGGGGAGTCAGACCCAGAAGGGGTCTGTCCCCAATGAGAGCGGTCAAACACAGCGGCCCCCGGCGCGCAGCTCGGGTTTGGGTTCTTCCCCAGCGCTGTGAGGTGTGCTGTGTGTTCCAGTGTGCTGCTGGGCTGGCTCTGGGGATGCCAGGGTCATCCACTGGTCTCTTCAAAGCTAGATTATCTTACGTCTGTTTTCTCCTGGGCCAGTCACTAAATGCAGATGTATCCGTGTTCTCCTCGGGCTGCCCTTCCCACCTCCCTCAGGGATTCAGTCTCTGATCTCTATTACACCCCAGGGAGCGATGTGGCGAGAGACGGTGAATGTCTCAAAGCCTCTGGCCTCCTGGTGACCCTGCTGGAGCAGTTGGGCTGGATGGGCTGCCCCCCTCTGTCCCCCTCCAGTGCAGACAGAGTCGTTTGTCAGGAAAATGTTCTTTAAATGTCTTCCGTTGGCGAAGTGAGCATGCTAATGAGTCCTTAATGGTGTTCTGCAGCCATGCTGCCTGGAAGAGTGTCTCTTCCTCCTCCATCGTGGCTGCTGATTAAAACCACGCTTTCCAAAGCTTCGCTCTGGCTCTTGTCTGGAGGCGCTTCTCGTCCCCAGGAGGAGTTGTGCAGACAGGTAGCCCCTCCTCCAGCACGGGCTTCACACCACCTGGTTTTCCAGCTCTGGTGTTTTTCGGATTTTTTTCAGAAATCCCAGCACTCTCTAACTTCAGCGGGACTTCTCTGGGAGCTCCGTGGGGTCCCTGGGTGGGCAGGAGGTGTGCGTGTCTGTGAGGTGATGTGGGGGGACGAAGCAATCTGTGATTGCACTCACCTGTGAAGGGAGCACGGGCCATATTCTCCACCCTCGGGGAGGAAGGCTGTTTACTTGCTGAGAGTTTCCCTGTGTAGAAATGAGATCTAGAAATGACTGGAGTCTTTGAGTGGTCTCACCGCTCAGCCCGAGCTCCCCCAGCTGCGGGTGGGGAGCAGAACGTGAAATCCTCAGTGAGTCCCCGTCCTCTCTGCCAGTTTGGGGTAAACAAGCAGGATGGAGAGTGGGAGGAGAAGGGACTTGCTGCAGCAGCCGGGTACCTGTGCCTCCTGCTAGAAACAGGACCAAAGCTCTCACCGAGCCTCTGCCGGGACTTACTCAGTGAGAAACCATTCCTCCAGCTCTCTGTGGTGCTTCAGGAGGAGGAAGGACATCTGTGCTGACTTGCACAGCGCAGGAGAAGGGGCTGAGGGGGGTTTAGCCTGTGCCATCAGCAAAGACATGATCACATAGACCATGTGAACCCACCAGGGGAATCCATCTGACTGTGATCTGACAAGTTCCTGCAGGTTCCTGTGCTGCTGCCTCCGTAGTTGTTCCTGATCTTATCCCTCCCATGGCAGAGAGGTCCCACCCTGCAGACTCCCGTCACCTGCCTGACCCACCTACGGCACCTCGAGGCTTTTGGGTCCCCACCACAAAGCCACCAACCTGACAGGTTTCCCTCCTGTCCCGGGGACTTTGTAGTTCCTGTGGGTCTGGGCTCTGTAAGGCAGGATGTGGTGTCCCTTCCTCCCAGCAGCCTGCTCACACAGAGGAGGAGAATGCAAATAATTAAAAAGTGATACTTCTGAAATTTATTTTTAAGGAAAGAACTGGTCCGCGTGGAGGCTACAGTGATTGAAAAGACGGAGTCGTGGCCAAAAATTAACATGCGCTTTTGGAGGAGGCACAACTATCAGAGGAAGAAGAGTAAGAGGAAAAGATCCAGAGCTTCCTGCCCCGCTGTTTTGTTGCTGGGAGCCGGGGGGATGATGTGTCCTGATGGAGGAGCAGCGCCTGGGGAAGGAGCCTCGTTCACCACATCCCCAGGGTCCCTGGTGGCACAGCTCCTCTCCCAGCCCTGCGTGCAGAGGGAGGGACTCTGGATGAGGGAGGGGAGCCCTAGGAGGAGGGGGAAGGGTTTGACCCTGGAAGAGGGGAGATGGAGC
>JAOXNH010000039.1:69572079-69583630 GCA_028566575.1 Bartramia longicauda | reverse complement strand
GAGCGGGGAGAGCGGCGGAACCCGGCGGGTCCCGGCCCCGGCCCCGGGATGAGCTTCCCGCGGCCCCTGCGCCGCTCCGTGAGCCTCAGCCCGGCCCGCACCCTGCGCCTCGTCGTGCTGGGGCAGAGCGCCGTGGGCAAGACAGGTAGGACGGGGCGCCCCGGCATCCCCCCGGCATCCCGGCTGCATCCTCCCCACATCCCTCCCTACAGCCCCTCTCCCTCCCCTCAGCATCCCCCCGGTATCCCCCCCTGTGCCCCGGGTCTCCTTCCCCCGGGCAGAGGGGCTGAGCCCCCCGGGGCTGGGCAGCGGGCGGGGGCTGTTTCCCAAACCCGGGACGGGGAATGAGTTTCCTGGGGGCAGCTGCGGCCTCTCCCGGGTGGATCCCCGAGCCCGTTACGTTCAAGGGCACGGAGTTTCCCTCCCCTGGAGCGGCGGCGGTGGTCCCAAGGGTCCCAAAGTGGTCCCTGCCTGCGTGGCGAGCCCGGGGCAGGGGGGGAGGCTCCCGACCGCAGGAGCTTCAGGACAGAAACCCAAGCTTAGGTTTGTGCTTTTTTTGGGTGCTTGGAGTGTGCTGCCGAGGAGCGGGGCTTTGGAGCCTCGTGGCACAGCGCTGGGGTTACTTTGCCTTTAGGAAAACTCCCTTTCCCTATGCTTTGCCCAGCGCTCTCCATCTCCCGCCGGGGTGGGATTGGGGGTACTGAGCCGGTCTCTCTCCGTCACCCCCACTCCTGCCCGGGGATCGTCCTTCCACCCCTTCCTGCTCCTCTGGCCCGGGCTGTGAGTGCCTGAGGCCGAAGGCTCCGTTCCTGCCCAGCACCCAGCCTGCCGGGAGCGGGGCCGAGAGGTGCCGGTGAGGGAAGGTGCGTGTCCACCTTGGTTTTACTGCAGGGGGACCAGGGAGCAGCGACCCACAGAGAGCCTGGGGGGGACATAGCCAGGGCTGCCGTGTCCTTGGGGACAGGGCAATGTCCCCTGCAGGCGTGTGGCTCCGGAAAAGGCATAACCTTTAAATACGCTGCGGCAGTGGCACCTCCGCCTGGCTGGTGGCCAGCAGCTTTGGCTGTTGTGTTTCCATATACAGTAACCGGCCAGGCTCCTGCCTCGCTGGCCCCCGAGCTCCCCTTGCCCAGCCTCAGTGAAAAACCATGATTTTTCCCTGGTGAAATTAAAGGAGGCAACTCCCAGATCTCAACTGGCAGCCCAGCATGGGGAGGGGGATCAGCTCCGGGTGTACCCAGAGCTCAGGGGGGTCCATGTGGGGTGTTTGGCCTCGCAGTCCCTGCAGGCAGATGGAGCTGGAAGCGATGCCTGGACACAGTGTACGGAGCGCTCTGGCTCACCCCCACCCCGGCCGGCACAGACGCTCCCCCCCCGCCGGCATTAATCCCACCTGGCATGGAGCCGGCGCCTGGGGGCTTGGAGCCCCTCCTGGGGGCAAGCGAGGGGCCGTTGTGCCTCCTCCATAGGGTTGGATCATGCTGAAGGTCTTCAGAGGTTCCTGCAGCCCCTCCTTGCTGGCTGCCGCGGTGGGGCTGGGTATCTGCAGGGTCTGCTGGGTGGTGGCTCAGCTCCATGGGTGCCTCCAACCTCCTAGACCCTTCAGCAGGGCTTTTTTGCCGTCCTCTTGAGCTGTGATGGTGACACAGGCCATGAAATCAGGGCAGAGGGAGGCAATCGATACCTGGCTCATGCGGAGGAGAGCGGGAGGTGCCGGGAACCGGCAGCAGCCCCCGGAGCAGGCACACAATCCCTAGTGAGCTGGCAGCCACTCTGACACAGGTCTGTCCCCATCCCTGTCCCCTTGGATGCTGTCCTGCACATCCTCCCCTGCAAAGGGGCAGCGTGTCATCTTCTCTGGGTGCTGTGCCCGAGCTGCCCAGTCCCAGAGTCCCTGCGTTGGATGGAGCCAGGGATGAGGAAACCTGTAAGTGCTTTCCCCCGCCTGGCAGGGCCATTAACACCCCGGGTGATGGATGGGGAGCATCCAGCCTGAGGGACCCACGTGTGAAACACAAGGAAGGAGGCAAAAGCATCAGCATTGTCACTGAGCTCCCGCGGGGCCGGGGAGGATGGGCTGGGGGATGCGGCTGGTCCCCAGGGCAGAGGGGAGCCGGGGCTGCCCAAGGTGGCTGGGAGAGGAAGGGATGTGATGTGCCAGGATCCCTGCTTTGGGGAGGGGACACTGAGGAGGGTGAAGGTGGATTTCATCCAAACCCATCCCTGAGCCATCAAGCTCCTGGTCCTGACAGGATACGGGGGGACCCCATGCCGGAGCGTCCCCTGGAGCTGCTGGCACCCACCCCGTGGGAAGCGGGAGCCGGGTTGGGAGAGCTGAGGGGGCTGAGGAGCCTGAACAGTCAAAAGGGCAGTTAAAATCTGGGAAGCTGCAAAAGCGGGAAAAAAAACCCCTCAGTTCTCAGCGGAACAGTTTGATTTTTTGGAGCCGTTTGGAAATCTTCCAGATGTGGTGACCCGAGGCCCCGGACCCTGTGAGCGGGGAGGGGTTTGGGTGCAGACCCGTGGCTGAACCCCCTCGGGAGCTGAGAGGTTTGTCCCGGGATGTGTAAATCACCTGCGGGAGGCCGTAAATCCAGCCCAGCCAGAGCCTCCTTATCTCCTGCCTCCGCCGCTGATGCTCGCCAGTGTAAACTCTGCCGGGCTTCAGAGGAGGGCTCTGCTCACGGAGCTGGGCTGGAGATGGATGGGCGCCGGAGCCGCCACACTCGCCAGAGGGATGTCCTGCAGCGGCATAAACACGGCAGCACGTGGGCACGCGGGGCCCTGGCCATCCCGGAGGCGACCAGCCCTTCCCTGCATCCAGCCATCCCATAGCCATCCCTAGAGACCAAGCTGAGTATAAAATTAACCCTTCCGGCTTGGGGAATCTCCAAGGAGAGCCCTTTCTGGGGTTACTCATGTTCAAGATGGGGGAAAAAAACTTCCTTATAAGGCTGGGTGGAGGCCGAGGGCTCTGCCTGCTCCCGCTGCTTCCGACTGGCAGCTCCCCTCCTGTTCCTGCGCCCCGGCCAATTTTTAATCAATTTAATTGGCTCCTCTGCTCACACACCACCACGCGCTCCGGCTTTGGGTGCCTGCCTAACGCCTGACACAGAATCAGGTGCTTTCTAGAAATCCACCCCGACTTGTCTCGCTCCCCCCCCTGATAATTTGGTGGCCCCTTTGAAGCCGCTGAGACGTGCCTCCTGCAGGATCCCTGGTTATCTCCACAGAGCAGTTTGGCTGAATTACATGCTGCTTCCATCAAATCCCCTCTCTGACGGGCAGGGCTGGGAACCCAGAGGCGGTTGGAAGGCGAGGGGGTGGCGAATGCCCCACGCAGGAGCTGGGCAGGCATAGGAGGGCAGAGAAGCTGCCTGGGGCAGAGATGGTGGGGCTGGAGAAGCAGAAATCCCGGCTCGGTGGGAGCCACGGTCCCGGGGGGAATGCACAGATCCTGACCAGCGTGGAGTGGGCAGGGGCAGGACTTGGGGGACGTTTGACAACGGCCAGTTGGGACAAACTGCCCCCAGATTTGCCTGGGGAAAGCAAGTTCAATGTGGGAGTGCATCCATCCGGCTCTGTGCTGCCTTTCCATCAGTATCTTGTTTTTGGGAGGGGGTTTTAATACCATATCCCAGTTTTTGGTGAGGTTTATGCTCCCTTTGGACTCCTGCTCCATCTCCCTCCTCCTGCTTAGTGATGCCTGGTGCCCAGCATCTCCATCCTGTCCCTCCTGGTCTCTGCACTCCTGCCTTGCTCTCACTGAGGGTTTTTTCCCCTGTTCCCACTCATTTTCCACCAATTTCACTCTCTGGTCCTGTTGCCTTTCCAAGCCAGCTCTCAGCCTCTCCACTGCCTGTTGCTTCCATCCCCGCACAGCCTGTCCGTACCCATTACTGTCATTAACACCTTGAAGGGTTTAAGCATCGTTTCCATTAGCCCTGCTCCCAAGCTCCCTCCCCACCATGGGTTTCCCCAGAAAATCACACCCAGGCACGGACAGTGCGTTTTCCAAGCGGCTGCCTTGAAAAGATGGAGGGTTGTGCTTTGAAGCGGTGCATCCCGAGCATCCAGCTCCGGAGCGCCGAGGCAGCCTGGCAGGGCGCTGGAATCCACTTAGACCAGGAGGACCCAGTGTGGAGATGGTTGTGTCACCTCACTCTTCCCCAAAAACAGCACCCGAGGGGGTGTTTGTGCTGCTGCCGGCTTTTCCCCCCAGGCACAGGTCCCCTTGCTCTGGAGGGAAGACCCAAGAGCCGGAGGAAAGCTCACTGTGCCAGGGCAGGAGCTGCTCTCGGAGATGCTGGTGCTTCCCAGGCCCACCCTGGTGCATCCTAAAGGCAATTCCCTGCAGCAAGGTGTTCTGAAGGGTGGGATGGAGATGAAAGCAAGTGGAAAAATACACCTTTGGGCTTGGCTGGGGGGGGCTTTGCCAGCAGAAGGGACCCAGGGGATGCAGTTGGTCACCTGCAGCGATCTCTTTTCAAGGCTGGTCCCTTCTCCTGCTGATCAAAAGCTCCTCCAGCACCGGGGGGTTCCAGGGGCTGGATCCTGCACCGCGTCCTTTGATGTTTGCTGAGCAGAGGAGGGGTGATGTTTGCGTTTGCTCGGTTGCTTTGTCGGCTCCGCGGCCCGGAGCCGGGTTCCCGTAGTGCTACTCTTACGGGGCTGCTCCCAAATTATCCCCGTCAGCCAGAACTCCGGATTTATCCCCTTGGTCTGAGCCGAGCTGCCAACCGCAGCCCCGGCGTGCGGACACATCCCCAGCCGCCTCCTCTGGGCAGCCACCGGTCTCTGCCAAACCAACAGTAATTACCCCAATTATCCTGGACAGGACGAGCCACCGCAGGCTCTGTACATCCTGCCCTCGCTGTGCAGGGCTGAGCATCACCTCGGCTTTGCTGTCGTTCCTCCTTCCCTGTGACAGCCAGGAGGGACCGCTCAGTCCCTGCAGTCCCAGGCTCCAAGCCGTGGCTTTCCCTTGCCGGGGAATGGAGTCCTCTTGCCGTGAGCCCCCGGGCAGCCGTGCAGGCAGGTTCTGTGCTGCTGGGAAACCGATAGCAGCCATCAGTTCAGCTCCCCCTCGCCTCCCCCCTTCAGCCCGAGCATCCCGGCTCCTCACAGCTCACCCTGGGCTTCCTGGTGGGGTGCTTGAGGCTGCAGGTGGGGAAAGTCAGGTAAGAAATATGTTGGCTTTGCTTCAGGGCAAAACCACATCTCCGGCCAGCTCTTCAGTGCCGGGTGCCTGCATCCACCCTTGGGATGCTGCGAGCCTTGCCGTGCTCTTCCCAAAGGGCAGCGGCTCGGCAGCATCTCCCCAAGGGTTCGGTACCATCTCACCTGCTTCTGCCCATTTTCTCAGGTGCCAGTCTCCTCTTGTCACCTCCCAGTGCCACCCCGGGTGCTGGCACAGGGACGGCGATGGCCCTGCCGTGCCGGGGGAGCTACTGCGGTGCTGGGGGAGGCTCTGGAGCAGGAGACTGTGATAAAGCCCAGCACGTACCAGGCAGGGACAGATGTGGTTTTGTGGCCCTTTGGCCACATTTGTCCAAGCTTGACACTCTGAGGCAGCGGTGACAGGTAAAGTCCTGCTGCCTTCCTGCCCCCAGCAGGACTTTTGGCGCCTCCAAATTGCTTGGTTCCTTAGAAAACCTTTGCTTTCCCCCCCGTTTCTCGCTCTGGCCGTTTCCCAGCTGAGCCTCAGCCCTGTCTGCTGTCCCCATTGCTGGAAATACCCATCCAGAGACCTTGCACGATGGCAAAGCTTTTCCTACCCCTTATGGAAAAATACAAGGAGTCTCTTTGATTATTTCTTTTTGCAGTCCCCAGGGAGCTTGCCCACCTCAAACGAGCCCTTGCTCTGGGGCTGAGGGCTGGCTGGCTGGCTGGAGGTGATGGGAGGCAGCGCGTCTCCCCAGCGAGGAGAAAGCCCTTGCCAGGTTTGATGGAGCTCTCGGGCAAGGCTCCAGCACCAGCAGACCTCCACCCAGCCCAGCATTAGCCTCTAATTTGGGCTTCGCATCTCCCGGTCTCTGGTGCAGGGAGATGTGGTAATTGGATAAGAGGGGTTTAATTGCCCACGCTGCTGTGCTGAGGCTGCTCCTGCCTTCCCTCGCCCTTCCAAGGAGGAGAATCACTTGGTTTCCATGCTGATGCTGTGCCAGCAGATGGAAGGAACAAGGGTGTTTCTGCAGCTCTGTCCCCCTGCACGCTGGGGAGCAGGGCTCCGTGCAGGGCTGAAATGGAGCCAGCGGTCCCTGCTTGTGCCCAGTGTCCCCTGGGGATGGTGGGCAGGGGATGTGTCCACCCAGGGGTGGGCTGGTCCCTGGGGCTCAGCTCTCGCTCCCCCGGCTGCTGGTGCCTCCCCGGGGCTGGGCTCACTGAAAGCCATGGCTGGTGCAAGGGGGACCTCCTGCTGCGCCGTGCCCCGTGTTCCTCCGGCTTGGGCCTTTTGATGGATTTCATGAGGTTTGGTGCCAACGGCCTTCCCCTCTCCCTGAGCCTGGGTCAGGTTAAACAAACAGCGCTGAGATCCGTGGGACCCATCCAGGCAGCTCTACCGTCAGCGCCGGGGATGGAGAGGGAGAGCCTGGCCTGGCACCGGCTTTTCCCCCCACGTTGAGCTCGCCCTCGGGAAGCTGTTGGCTGGAGGCCGCCCAGGGGACCGCTCACCCGCCATAAAACTTAAGCACACGCATAAATCTTTGTGGGACCAAGGCCAGGAAATGCAATTTATCAAGCCCGACCCTGCTGGGAAGCGAATTGCCCGTGCGAGGAGCCGCCTTTCGCCTGCGCCTCGGGGTGGGCTCGGGGCAGGGTGAAATGCTGGCCACCTCGGCCACCTCCTGCTGGGTGTGCTGCCCCTGGGGCTGGGCAGAGACCTCATCCCCACCTCTGGCACCCCATCACGTGGGGGAGTTCAGCCCTCGATGCAAATGTTTGCAAAGAACATGCAAAACCCACCCAGGATGTTCCCGGGGATGCAATGAGGTTAATTTGGAATAATCACCCGCTGCCTGCGAGCTCTGGAAGTGTCTCGGGAGAGAGGTGAGGTAGGTGGGAGCTGCCAGCCTGGGGGGGTCCTGGGCTCCTCCTTTCCCACGCTGTACAGGGAGTACAGCGAGGCAGAGGACAGCCTGTGCGGGGCTGTGTCATCATCTGGGGACTTTCGGGGGAGAAGAGAGGGCTTGGAACACCCTTGGTCCCAGACATCCACCTGGGCAACCGTGATCCTTTCCCATTCGGCTTCGCCCCACCTTTTCCCACCAAGATCTGGCAACTGGCTGCGTTATTGGGGTCTTCTCTGCTGGTCCCAGGGCAGCCCTGGCTGGTGACAGCATGGACCCAGCCTCTCTGGGTGCCTTTGAAGACAGTTTTCCCAGCCCTGCAACACCCTGCTCCTCATGGGGCCGGGCTCGCAGCCTCGCTGCTGGGATGTCTTCTCCTGGTGCCCAGACGGGCACTGTCCCGTGGGGCCAGGACAAGGCTTTGCTCCGTCCCTGCTGCCTCGATCAGCCGGTGTTTCCCTGCAGTTTGATCTCACAGCCGTAACCGGGGTTGTTGTGTTTGTTTGGGTTTTTTCACAGCCCTGACCGTAAGATTCATCACCAGGAGATTCATCGGAGACTACGACCCAACCCTCGGTAGGTTTTTCTCCTTGCTTTCTCTGCTGCCACTGGCTCAGGCTGGAGACTCCGGTTCCCCCAACTCACCCTACTCCCTCCTCTTCCTCCTCCACCAGGCTGGCAGCGGTCAGGGCCACCAGCTGTCATGGCACCTCTCTGGCTCTTGTGTTCCTTTTTCCTTTTCCGTTGTTCTGTCAAGGCAAATTCCGTTGGGGCGAGCCGTCAGCATGGCACAAGGGAGCCCAGTGGGCTTAGTCACCCTCCGGCGGGGAGGTGGCTTTTGAGGGCCAGGCAGTATCTAAGCCACCGGAGCAGTGGGCACTGCTTTCCTGTCTTGTCGGGGGTTTTGTTTTGCATCTGGGCTTGAGGTTTTTGGGGCACTGAGGTCGCGTCCCTGCCGAAGCATCCCAGAAATGGCCGGTTGCTGGCAGTGCCTCTGCCCAGCCGGGCTGGGAAACGCGGGAAGTCTCCGTGCGGCTCTGACCCAGCTGGTTCAGGGGGGGCCCGAGGGAAAGGCTTGGTCTGAGAAACCACCCCCGCGTTGTCCCCTCTGTCCTTTATGTCCCCGCTCCTCCCTTGTGACGCTGAGCCAAGCTGGTTTTTCCCCCCGGAGTGCAACTTGGTTTTCCCCTCTGCCCGCGGCTGCTTCCTGCGCCCGGGCTCGCTCCATGTGATGGGATGAAACGCAGGGACCCTGCGGGGAGCGCGAGCCGGAGGAGGGGGAAGGTGCCTGGTTTACCCCCTGGCAGCCGAGCCAAGCGGGATTCTGCCCCATGGCACGGTGTGACCGAGCTGCTCGGTGGGCGCGGAGCGAGGCGCCCCGTGGAGCAGCAGCTGCTAAGCAGAGGGAGGGCTGGTTTTCCTGCCTGCTGGTGTCAGTGAAGCTCTGAGCAGTTTCCGTGCTGGAAGAGCTGCCCAGATGCACGCCTCGCAGCCGCTTTGATTGCTCGCTGAGAAAGGAGTCGCTCCCCCGCTGCTTCCGAGCAGGAGTTCAGTGCCAGCTGGGTCAGGGCTGGGTGAGGAGCAGGAGCAGGGTCTCAGAAAAGCCCCTCTCCCTTTGCAGAAGCATCTCTCCATCTCTCCATCTCTCCATCTCTCCATCTCTCCATCTCTCCATCAGTCTCCCCTGCTTGCTCCAGCGCTTCGGTCACTGTCACCCTTTTATTTCCAGCCGGGCAAAAGCCGGCCGGGGGTCTCGGCTGCCCCTCAGAGACACCGATGTCATAGGCACAGGGATGCCCTTCCCGGGCGTGGGGACAGGCTGGGGACCAGCTCAAGGAACAGAGACCACCCAGGCTGTAGGATGCAGCAGGGGAAAATTGACTTTTCTTGCATGGCTCACATCGAGGGCACCTGAGCTGTCGTTTGCCACCCGGGGGCTTCTCTCCCTGACACTTCCCTGCCTCTCCTCCTCCAGAAATGATTTACAGACACATGGCCGTCATCGACGGGGAGATGGTGCACTTCGAGATCCTGGACACGGCGGGGCAGGTGAGCTCACGGCTGGAAAACACCGTCTGAGCACTGTGACTTGCTTTGAAGGCAATCCCTGCTTCTCCACCACCTTCCATCTGTTGTATCCGGAATATCAATCGTGACATGTTTATCTTGGAAAAAGGGTGTGTTGGACAGTTTGTGTGTCTCTAACATTGATTACAGTGTGGCTTCAGCTAAATATTCCCCACTTCCCTGCCCTGTGTGGCACAGCCCTGCTCCTGCCTCGGGGGAGCTTCCTGATGGCAGGGGACAACTCAAGGGAGCGGGAGGAGGCTGGGTTGAAGGGGCCACCACCACCAGGATCCACCACAGGAGCCCTGTGATGGATTCCCCTCTGGCAACTGCCCTGCCTCTGCACACCCTCCCCTCATCCGCATCAGGATGGGGCTGATCTCTCTCTCCATCCCTTGTTTTGCCCGTCCCATGGAGTTCCTGCCCTGGGCTGCCTGTCTTGCTCTGCACCTCACTGCTCTGAGCAAACCAAGGGCCACAGCCTCCAGGGAGATGGTGATGGGCCCCTTGGGAGGTTCTCTGGGTTGCACCCAGTGGTGTTGGCATTTAGGAGATGCTGGGGCTTCTGACGTTGGCACGAGTTTGTCTGTCCCGGCAGGAGGAGGATTCCCTGCAGATAGAGGAGAAGATCAAGTGGGGCGATGGCTTCGCCGTGGTCTACTCGGTGACGGACAGATGCAGCTTCGACGAGGTGATGCGGCTGTGTTTCCTCATCAACCACATCCACTCCAGCCCCAAGCGCAGCAGCGGGAGCGAGCAGCCCCCCGTGGTCATCGTGGCCAACAAGAAGGACTTGGAGTTCGACAGGATGGTGTCCACGGAGGATGGTGAAAACCTCTCCAAAGCCTTGAAGCTTCCTTTCTACGAGATCTCCACCCGGGACAGCTATGAAGAGACTGTGGCGGTGTTCAACACCCTCTACCAGGAGCTCATGAGACAGGGGCATTTCTCCCCAGGCTCCTTCAAGAGGAGGACAGTGTCGAAGCTGATGGAGAAGATCCCCAAGATGCAAGCCAGCTCCACCTTGAACTCAGCGGGCCGGAGCCTCAGCTTTAACTCCTTCAGGGACTACATCCCCGAGTGAGCCTCCCCGCTGTGGGGGCGAGTGACGGCCGAGCCAGGACAGAGGGACAGGTCATCCTGCTGCCAGGGCGCCCGCACATCAGCCCCAGGGTCGAGGAGCAGCTCCTGGGGCTGTGCTGGCTCCCAGAGGGAAGGCTGAGAGGTGGGGAGGGTGGGATTGGGCTCCATCAGCCTTTGAAAGCCCACAAAAGGGCTTTGAGTGGGCAGGGGAGAGGTTCTTTGTCCATCTTACCCCCTCGCCCCCTCTTCCTCCTCCTGCACGGCTGAAGTCAGTGGTGAAGGTGGGTCCTGGTGACTTCAGTGGTGCTGGGTCAACCCCTGGGGGCTCAGAAGTGCCTCAGCGGGGATCAGACCAGCAGAGACACGTCTGTGTGGGATTTCCCACTCCCCTAAGAAAGCTTGCTGGGTCTGTTTGTGCCCCGACACAGGCACCCACAACGCTGGGGTGACCCCGAGGGTGGCGCTGGCTCCGGAGCTGTCACCAACCATCCCCATCCCAGGGAAAACGGGTGTTGCTTTAGCTGCTGGGTGTTGCTGGTGGGTAAAATCCCCTCAAAACCTCCCCAGCCTGGTCGGCTGCTCCGAGGGGGTGGTCGCTGCCCACATCCATCCCTCGGTGCCCCCAGACCCAGCCGCCGTGTGGGTTGGTGGGTGAGGGAGGGCTGTGTCCCCCTCTGCCTCAGCCCCCCCCAAAGAGCCAGTCCAGCCAGTTCCCCCATTGCAGCCACCAGTGCCCGTCTGTCGGAGCCTGGGGCTGTGCTTTGTCCCCATTTCCCCCGGGTTTGTGAACTGAAGTGGCTGCAGAGGGGCAGACCCCCGCAGACCCCCATATCCCGCCCCCCCCGGAGCCCTTCTCCCTCCCTGGCTGCTCAGGGGCTGGCACCAGGGGCATGTTTAAAGCAAGACACAGATCTGTTTACAGGGAGGGGGGAAGGAAAGCCTGTTGGTCCCTGGCTTTTCTGAAAACCCATTTTTTAACGTTTCAGGCTCCTTGGCGCGCTCTCCTCTAATGCCACTGCAGTTAAAACCCCGGGCAAAGGGCAGCGACGGCGGCAGATGCTGCTGCCCCAGCTCAGGGTGAGGGCACCGCCTGCTCCATGCTTTGCCGGGGTTTTTCTGCCTCCCCCGATTCTGCCCCTTATTTCGTGTCTCCAGCCAGGTTGGGGCAGTGTCCCTGTCTCCGAGGGGAGGGAAATCAAACAGACTGCCTTTCTGATGCTCATAGAATCATCATACAATCACAGAGTGGTCAGAGTTGGAAGGGACCTTAAAGCCCCCCCAGTGCCACCCCCTGCCCTGGGCAGGGACACCTCCCACCAGAGCAGGTTGCT
>JAOXNH010000039.1:69546675-69557577 GCA_028566575.1 Bartramia longicauda | reverse complement strand
CCCACAGCTCTTGCTGTTCTCCCCCCCCCCCCCCCATTATTGTTGTGCGAGGCAGATGCAAAGGGATGTGCTGGCTGTTTGCAGAATGACATTTCATGTTGTGGATGAGGCACTGAAATTGCATGAGGAGGCAACTTTGAAATTGCCTTTTCTTTGAAAATGAATTAAGTCTCCCACGCCAAGGTGGTGACGGGCTCTTACTCAGCCATCTGCACAGCCAGAGTGGGGAAACAGCCCCTTTTCTAACCTTTCCTGGTGGGCAGTTTCCATACCAGAGGTGTTTCACAAACCAACACATCAGCCTTACCACGGCCTAAGATGAGAGAGCGTCCCTGGGAGACCTCTGGGGAGTCAGCAGACGAGGGGGAAAGTAGAGGGGAGAAACCAAACTCCAGGAACAAGGGGACTGAGACCAAAAAACCCCCCTTGGTTAGATGGGCTCCAGACCGTTTCTCAAGCCAAAGCTCATGGCAAAGGTCCAGCCTCAGCATCTGGGAGTGGTTTTGGGGAGCACTCATTTCCCTCCTACAGAGATGCCAAGTGGTTGGAGAAACCTGTGTCTGACCACAGCGACTGCCAGCACAGCCGGGTATCGGAGAGTTCTGGCTCCTGTGAGCCACCTAAAAACGCTGGATTTGTGCTTTTTTACCCCCCCTCCAGATCCAGCCACCTCCCACTCTTTGTCCAGATGAGCCCCCTGCGCTCGGACTGGAGCCACGCTGGGCTGAAGGGGCTCATCCCCTCCGTGCTGCACTACAGCCTCCTGGGCTACAACTTCTTCATCCCCGACGCAGTAGGTAATAATTTATTTTTCTGCTCTTTTTTCCCCCACTATTTCTGGCCTTTCTGCAGAGATTCTTGCAGCGGTCTCTCAGGCGAGAGGAGCACGGGGGGTACGGGTGCACCCGGTGTGAAGCACTTTGCTCCCAATACCCAATTTTCCACCGTGCTGACTTGGCTGGGTTGAATGTTACTAAGGGATCAGCTGAGGAACTGAAAACAAAAAAACATGTTTTAAATTTTGGTAGGCAGCCAGGTCCCTGGGGATGCCCCCACCTCCCGCAGCTCTGCCTGGGTTAAAACCTACCCGGGAATGACAAGGAGGGAGCCCCCAGCTGGGAAACGGCGCGTCTGGGCTCCTGGCTGGGAAATAGAGGTTCCTAAAACACCAGCATCCCTGCTCCAAGTTTCTGTTTCTGCTCCAAAGTACAATGGCTCGAGAAATCCTTAAATAAAAACAATATAAGAGTTGAAGAGCAATCGTTTAATGAGGGCCAAGCAGCTCGTTTTTCCCCTACTCTCGGAGGCGTCGGGGTTGTTTGTGTTTCAGACGTGCCCCACGCAGGCAGCGGCTGCAGGTGAAGCCTCAGCCCCAGAGAGCGGGGCTGCAAAGACAGCCCTGAAAAAAGGGGGGGCATAGAGCAAGTTTTTGATTTGGACTCTATTTTTAGCCAGTTTTCCTTAGAAAACAAGGCTTAGGCAATCCCAGCCTGCCAGTTCCCTCCCTGGAGAGACAGTGAACCCATGTGCTGGTTGTGGGATGTGCTGCCGGGACTGTGGTCCATGGGGTTGTGTCACCAAAGCCTGGGGGATGCAAGGGGAGGGGAAAAGCCTCTGGGGAAAATGGGGCTTTGTGGATGGATAGGGTGAGCCCTTGGCACTGGGGGTTTTTGTGCCATTTCATAGAATCATGTAGGCTGGAAGGAACCTTTTAAGATTATTTCTAGGGGAAGCTGTGCCAGATCTTCAGAGCAATGGCTCCTGGGGACACTCCAGTCCCAAGAGCTTTATTTCCCTTTCCCTGTCCCATCCCAGCCCCTCCTGTCCTTCCCAAGCCCCTCTGGTGTTTCAGAGGGGAACTGGAATCCCCTTCCACTCCATGTTTCTGGTTAATTAGTTACCAATACTCTGCTTCTCCACCACCTTTCACTGTGAAAGGATCCAAATTACAGGAGTATTTTCCCTGTGATGCTCCGTCTTTGTGCAGCAAAGTGGCAGGGAAGTCCAGTGTTTTCCCAACGCTTTTCTTTGCAGGACAGAAATCCCTTTTTGCATTGTTCTGCTAAAATTGAGGAACTCCTGAGGCATCACCCCCAGCAAGCCCTGTCCTAAACTGGCCAGAGATGGATGTCTGATTGATGCTTGCTGGTGGTGCTCAGGGAAGAAAAACATGGGTGGGAAGAACGGGACAATGGGTACCGTGTCCATGCCTGCGTGGAGAGCGGGTCGTTGGGGGTGAGATGCCCCCGAGCATCCTCAGGTGGCTCTTTGTCCCTCCCCAACAGGAGGGAGCCTGGCCGGTGACACCCCGGGGGACCCGGAGCTGTACGTGCGGTGGCTGCAGATCGTGATGTTCCTCCCCGTGATGGCCTTCAGCACACCCCCCTGGCTCTGCTGCGACGCCTGGGTACGTACCCCATCCCCACGGGGAGGGGGGGGACACCGTGGCCCTGATGTGAAAAACACCCCCAAAAGGCACTAAGGTCACTGATGGGAAAAGCTGAGGCTAAAAATCCCTGTCCTGTTCTCGTTACCCGTGATCCCCGCTCTCTGCCCCCGTGACCAGGCTGCTGGAGGGTCACAGCAGTGGCTTTGCTGCAAAATTAATGTCAGTTTTCATGGCTTTGTGCTTCGGCTCCGTGCACCCAGGGGGTGGTGTCCACAAGGCCCGTGGAAATGACAGCAATTGTCACATCTCTCTCTCCCTCCCTTTTGCTGCTGGAGTTGTTTCAATACAGTTTGATCAAATAGTTAATACCTACCCTAGAGCGAAGGCTCAGATCCACATTCAACATCTTTGTGAAGGGTTGGAGGTGTTTCCCCAGGGATGTCACCTTTAGGGCGATAAAAGGGGAGAGCAATTCTTAAAACTGGGGGCACAGGGGGGGCAAGTGCCATTAAATCTCTTCACTGCGCTGGGTAGAGCCGTTAGCACCCCAGGCCATGCCACCACCAGCCACAGGCCCCAGATCCCACATCTGAATAGGAATAAATCCCCTGAATCAACCTTGTTTTCACCTTGTTGGCTGCCATACCTTGTCCAGGACACTGCAATTCAGTGCTCTCTCTTCCCAAGGGAATGTTTGGGTTTTTTTGTTTGTTTGTTTGGGGTTTTTTGTTTGTTTGGGGTTTTTTGTTGGTTTTTTGTTTGGTTTTGGTTTGGTTTTCCTGCTTGCTTTGCTGTTTATTGCATGAAGGACTCATCGGGGGTCTCTCTTCCTCCCACCCCTGCAGGTGGTGAATCTGACCCGGCAATGCATACGGAGGCACCGGGACTTCGTGGTGCCTCTCATCCTAAAACACAGCGAGGAGTGGCTGCGTTTGGGGTACCCCATCTTCCGGCCGGCCTGGTGGCTCAGTCCCACCGACCCAACCGCCTTCACCGTAGAGGACGAATTTCTCATTGGGGATGAGGTAGGAAATGCAGAGGCCGAATTCCCTCAAAGGGTGAACTGGGGACAATAAGGTGCCCCCCGCGCCCACCCACCTCTTTGCATCCTCCTGAACACACAGCTCAAAGGTTGCCTGAAACCAAAGGGTGGATGGACCGTGCTGGTTCCTTCAGGTCTGCAATTCATTCAAAAATTTGTTTTGCCTTTCTTTTTTACTATCAGGGTATTTTTCAGTCCTTTCTGCCAAAAGGAAAGGCATTGAGCAACCTGGGCTGGCGGGAGGTGTCCCTGCCCAGGGCAGGGGGTTGGAACTGGATGATCTTTAAGCCCCTTCCCACTCTGACCATTCAGTGATTCTGTGAAAAGGCACCTTCTGGTGGCCAACACTGCTCACTTTTTTGCCCTTTTTTTGGGGTGTTAATCCCGTTACTTGGAGCCACAGCCTGGTTCTTCATCCAAGACAAAAATAAAAGCTGAGAGCAGCTTCAGTCCCATCTCCCAGGAGGTGTGAAGTCATGGCTTGGCTGAGAGCTCCTAAAACAGGGTAAAACATGGAGTCTGCTCCATGAACTTGTCAGGGTCAGGCATTTCTGATAAAGCATCATGTGAGGTTGGCGAAAAACTTGTCTGGTTTTGCTTTTTAATCCTCCTCCCCTCCAAAAGAGCCTGAGCTCGTGGCTGGAGAGTCCGGACAGGGGAAGTTCGGATTTCCAAGCTGGTTTTTGGAAGCTGGAAGAACAGAAACGCACTCCAGAAATGTCTTTGGTGCAATTTTGAGCATTGTTAATACTAAATTACTGGAAAACACACAGGATGATTCCACCCCAGTATGGTCCAAGGCAAGAATAACTGTTAGGACACTGGGCTGCACCTTTTGAAGCTCATCCCCCAGTGCAGCCGCTGGGCTGGAAGGGAAGCTCTGCTTTGAAATCTGATTTTTCAGGCTGTGGTTTGTACACTCATTGCTTCCAGATCTCATTAGTCCGGATCTCTTGGCAGCACACATTCAGCCTGAATCTGGCCCAATGATGCAAATTAGCAAGAGGGCTCAGAAAACAGGTTTTTATGTCAGATTTTTTGCTGGCTATGAAGGGAAGCCAGTATCTCTCTGCTCCCTTTGAGCCAAGGGGACAGCACAACCTTGGGTTTGGGAGGTGGTGGTGTGGGACTGCAGTGGCTGGGGAGTTCCTGGCCCGTTACTGGAGGTCTCCAAGCTGGATTTAACGCTGCACAGCCGTACGCCAGCATCACGAGCGAATTTCCACTGCAGGGCAAGGCAGCTGGAGCTGGGGGCTGTTGAATCCCCACAGCAAAACATGCTGGAACATAATAGTGAAGAGCCAAATCGCACCAGTTCAGCAAAATACAGTGGCGTGTGCTGTTTTGTGGCAGTGACACCTCGCTGGTGGTCACCACCATCCGCCTGGTGAGAGCGGATGCTGCAAGAGGCAGGGAAGACAGGTCCAGCTGCCAAATATATTTATAAAGGTTAAATTAGCCTGAGAGGCTGAAACACAAATATTCCACCTAAATGCAGGAGGGGAAAGGGAGGGTTGAGTCCCCTGGGGAGCAGCCTGGGGCTGGAGCCCTCCTTTTAGCAGCCTGGAGCTAAAGCTCTTCCCCTACCCCTCTAACATGTTCATTTCTAATGGAAACACAAGTTTCTGCTTGCTTTTATACCAGATTTTATTTCACTTCATTGATTAAGTCATATCAAAGGGTCTGCCTGGACACAGGGTCATGGGAGGACAGAGAAATTCCTAATTCTGCCACAAACCCCCAAATCCCCCACGTGGCACAGGGATGTCTCTCGCGCTGACTCTGCCACCGATTCTCGTTACACCCTGTAACCCCCCACCCTCAGAAGCTGCTCTGGGTGAGCCTGATCCCACCTGCAGCACCTGGGGGTTCCTGCCCAGCCCGAGCTCCTGCTCAGCCTAGAAGGAGGAGCTTTGTTTTGTAGGAAACACATATTTCGGATGGGTTTTTTAGTCCAGGTCTTCCAAAACATGAGTGAGTTAGGCGCTAGGAACCACTGCAGGCAGGAGCCATCCCAGCCCTGGTCAAACGAAGGCCATTGCAGCATCTTCTCTTGCTGCAGCTCAGGAAATCTTGACCTTGCCTCCTTTGGCCCCTGCAGCTTGTGTGGATGGAGACTCTCATGAGCCTCCTGGGCTCTGGGGTTGCTCGGTCTCCCTTCAGCCTCATGGTTTCCTTGAGGCAGGCGGCAGTACCTCCCGGCTGATCCTCCATGTGCTGAATTGTGCTGAGTGTCTTTTTCTTTCTTTCTTTTTTTTTTTTCCCCTCCACTGCAGGTCCTGGTTGCCCCAATAACAGAAAAAGGGCAGACATGGAGAGACATCTACCTGCCTGGAGAGGGGCACCTGTGGCTGGACACCAACACTGCCCGCGTCTTTGACGGAGGCACCATCCTCAGGAATTTCTCTGCCAGCCTTGCAGAGGTGCCCGTTTTCATAAAAACCTCCTAAACTCCCAGACCTCTGCAGCTCTGGGACAGCTGACCTCCTCCAGAGCAGCACTGGCCAAACGCCGTGGCTCTTCCTTGGGACTATTTCCCCCTCTTTGCACTTTCCCAAGAACATTATTTTTTTCTCCTCTGGCAGAAACTATTTGAATCTTTATCATTTGCTGTTCCTCTGCAATAGAGGAAATACCGCTTTGGTACAAATATGCATCCCTGCAGGTGTCGACCTACGTCCCTCCAGGTTTTCCCCAGTGGAATGTCCGTGTGCGTGTCTCCAGGTGGGCACATCCAGCCTCTCCGGGTCCCTGACGCCCAGCTCAAAGGTGCTGCCATGTCCAGGGAGTGGATTTTCCAGAAGAAGGAGATAAATGAACATTGGCTTCTGCTCGGATGGGATTTTTTGCATTTAAAGAAAGAAAAGGTCTATACAGGGAAACCTAAATATCTGATATCTCTGTTCGTGTGCATGGACATCACTCCTGCCAAGTGCTACCTGCTGCTCTCCTCCGCTGCGTGTGCCCCCCAGGAGCGTCTGCGGGGGCAAGAGACTGACTCTGAGGGTAATTGGAAAACCGGGTGAATTCCAGGTCTGTGGGAAGAGGGTTTCTGTGGAAGAAAAGCAACTCAATCAAGCGAAGGAGTGGGTTTAACAGCGCGTGATGTGGATGGACAGGATGGTTGCCCACCTTGGAATGGGAACTCCAGAGCTCAGCAGCCCCTACCCAAATCCCGCCAGGCCCCAGCCAGCACTTTTCACCACTTATGGAATTTTAGGGGGTTTTTTTGCTTCCAATTATTTCCTGCAGTGCAAGCAGGATCCAGTGTGACCAGGCTTCCTCCATCCAGACAAAAACACATGGGCAATGCAGATGTCCCACCTGCTTAATTTAGGGAGGTTACATTAGATACTCAGATATGGATTAAAGGGACATTAATGTGTTCGTTAACGGGTGATTTCAAAGGCTGGCATTTGAGGTATGTCTTAGTGGATAAATCACACTCCTTGGGAGCTAAAGTCTCTGATTCCACTCATTCACTTGGCCTGAAAGGAAGCCCCAGGAGATGGATCTTGATTTCAGAGGAAACCCCCAAATCCTGCTGTCTCTGGGCACAGAGGAGATGGAGCAATGACTCTGCCTGGAGGGATTCAACCCCTCCGAATCCCGGACGGTGCTGGCATCTTCCTCCAGCTCCTCCCTGAGCTCGGACTCGTGACAGGACCAGCTTTGGCTATTCTTGGCCTCCAGAAAAGTCACTTCAACCCAGGTTCAGCCACTGGCTGAAGATTTTAAAACAACAACAACAAGCCCATGTTCATTCCTAGTGCATCTTTAAAAAATAAATAGTAACTAACACTACATGATGTAAAAAATATAAGAGGTGGTGGCCTCATTTTTCTGTCTTTGTCCACTTCTGAGCGGTATTTTGTGCAGGTGACAGCTCTGTAGGGATTCTGGCAGGACCCTCTTCACCGCTTCAGCCAAACGCCTCCCCGCAGCGCCTTAAACACGGTCTAACTCGTGTTTTGTGATTCGTCTCATCTCATCTTTAGGGAAGAACAGTTTCCAAGCCTGGAGGAGAGGTGCAGTAGGGCTGTATGTGGTAAGGAGGGGAGCTGGGTCCACTGTGAATGCGTCTTTTCCCTTGGGAATTCCCGTGTGAGAGCTGGCTGCTGGCAACTGCTGGATATTGCTGGGATGAGCACAGGGATACGGCGCTGCAGGTCCTGGCTTCTAACCCCACCCCCCCATTTTCCAGCGCTGCTGTTAGCTCACTGGTCTTTACCCTTGAAGGGATTTTGAGCAGGGATGGCTCTCACTGAAGGGCAGGTGGGGAAGGGTTGGTATCTTGGCTCCCTTTTAAGTCAGGGAGCAGAAACCAGTGACTTCAGAGCATCTTCTTCCAGAGGCAAAGTGAATGTCCCCTGACCTCCCCCAGGGGACCACAGTTCCCAGGGACCTCAGAAGGAGTGTAAACAGCTCCATGAGCCTTGTCCAAGTAACTTTCATAGAGACAAAGAACACTTTAGGATAATTCTACTTGGGTGACTACATCAGTTGTGTCAAACACAGAAAAAACAAGACAAAACTCCTTCCAACCCAATAATTCCTGGAGAAAACCCCTGAAATAGATAACCTGTAGCTCAGAAATGAGAAGGCAATTAAAATTCCTTCTAAAACCAAACCCAAGTGATTTAAAACTCAGTTTTGAGCAGCCGAACTTCCACATTACAACTGTCACCCCCTTAACAGGAGCCCCTTTTACAGAGCCGTGCGGTGCTGAATCCAGTGCCAAGGACAGGGGAGGATACGAGCAGCTCGATTGTCCTTGGTCCATGAGCTAATCCAGCCCCAGAGGCAATGGGGACCGTGTCCCTGGTGTCACACTGGTGCTGGTGATAAAACCTTCCCATCCCACAGAACCAGCTCCTGCAGGCGATGCTCCTCGCCCCCCACAGGTAGGTCTGCTTTTGGGGTGGCTGTAAAGGGTGGAGAATTAATATCAGCGTCTGACTGTGGTATTGCTTCGCTTCTCAGGGACTGCTTCCTCCAGACACTGGCAAAAATAGTACTTGCTGCCAATTCTTGGTGCCATTGAGGTCTCCCTTTCAATGGATAAGCTTAATACATTTTACAGAGTGTGCATGAAGTTTCTATAATATTTCTTTTAAAATAAGTGGCTGAGGTCACGCGACGGATGGAGATGGGGGCAGGTGAGGGAAACGGGGGTTGGTGAGGACCATGTATTTGTCTGGATTTATGGGGTCCCCTTTTTCATCCGTTTCCCCCAGCCAAGTCTCAAGCAGGGAGAGTCTTTCATTCACTAACAGTGAATAATGTTAAATATGCTAATATGCTAATAATTAATAGCAGTAAATATGCTAATAATTATTTCTGATCTTGTTCTTACTGTTGCTCCTAAGAAATCTCACCAAATAGCCAGGAAACCATTAGACCAGGCACCACGTGAGAAAATACTGGCCAAGAGCTTTGGCTTCACAGACCCTGCTATAGAGATGCTACGTGACAGATGATGAGAACACCTCGATCGAACTGAACCCGGGGTTGGAGATTTGTCCCTGTACAGCCTGTGCTCAGGGTTGAATATGATTGAAGGAAATACTTTAACAACAAGAAAATGGAGGGCTTTTCAGGAGCGTATCTCAAATCCCGGTAGAAGGGAGACATGGCAATGTCTCTGAATGGCTGGAAAAACAAAGAATGGATTTTCCTGTGCTGAATGTGAAAGAAACTGAGGCAAATGTCTGAGAGATCCTGGAGGAATTAATGCCTGGGAAAGCTGCTTTCCCCTGACTTTGGGTGAAGAAGTGAGACATGTCTGTACCTGATATGGACACGTAATACATGCACATAGCATCCTTTTAAAGTGCCTGTTTTTCCCTAGTGCTTGGAAGGTCAGCGCAGTGGTCGCTGACACAAGCCCAGACACCTGCACTGCAGACCTGCAACGGGACAGACCCTGCTTGAGGCATTTCCATCCCGGCATCTGCTCGGGGGGAGCCTGGCTGTCTCCCTGGGTCAGTGCAGCTCCAGGGGGCTGGGAAACACCTCCCTGGAAAGGGTGGTCGTCACTAAGGTGTTTGGAACGACACACCCCTAGTGTGAAGAAAATTAGAGACATTAAGACCTTAAATAAATTTGTCTCAGTCTGGCCCTGCAAGCAAGAGGTCAGTACCTCTGCTTAAACCCCAGCTTATCTGTGAGGGGAGATGAAAACAGAGCCTGTGCTCGGGATAGAGAGCAAAGCAAGGAAAGGAGACTCCATCCCCATGGATGGCGTATTAATTAAGCCCTTTCTGCCACAACGCCCTGGCACTTGCAATGCCAGAACCTCGGGGCTGGATGGGCAGGAATCTGGCCCTTCGGTGCCTCTCGGCTCAGGGAATGAACGCCTGACGGATTGGGCACGTCGGTGTCTGCGTGACCAAGATGTGCAGGATCTGGTACTCACTGGAAACTGACCACTATGACTAACCAGTATAACTAACCAGTATAACTAACCAGTATGACTGACCAGCCACGGGGCTGATGGAGAGCAGAGAGGAGCTGCTTCACTCTCCGGGTGGCACTGACCGTCTCAGCTGGCTCCAGCCTCTGCAAGGAGACTCTGAAGTCACCTGGCAATGAAGTGATGGCACCAGTTGTAAACATAATCTGCTTTCCCCGTGGGGCCATTCAACTGAGAGCAATTACTCTACACTGAGTGCATGCCTCAAAATAGCAATATTAATTAGTGCTGGCCAGTTGTTCCAGGTACCTGGAAAGACAAAAATATAAACGTGGGTGTGAGTTCGTTTCCATCTCACCCCTTGTTTTCATCTCGGAGAGGTGGACTCTCCGAAGGCACAGTGTGACTGGTTCCCTTCCTCCAGAAGGAAGGTTTTACAGCAGTAAGCTTAAATTACAGATGGAATCACAAAACTTGGAGTTTCCTGATATTCCTTGTCCTGAACTGGACTGAAGAGAAGCGGGAGGTGTGGTGAGTCTCTGGGAAATGGAAATCAGCATCAGATTTCAGCTCTACCGGTCACTTCTCTCTGTCCCTCAAAACCACCTTCCTGCCACTGGGGCTGAGTCTTGCCATGGAAAATGACACCAAACTCTTCTGATATCAGCATACTTTTGTCCAACAAACTTATTTTCTCTGATAAAGATATAGAACCAGCCCTAGAATGAAACTAAACAGGTAAAAGAAAACCCAACTCTTCTCTGTGTTTTTCAGTGACGTTATGCCAGTGTTGGTTTCCAATGTGAAATATATTTATTTTAGAGGACATTTGGTTTTAAGGAAAGCAAACAGAAGGTTAATCTTCTCATGGAAGCATTTAATGAGAGGATCAGAGCTGTAAGCCTTGGGAAATCATAGAATGGTTTGCTGTCTTTATTCTGGCTTTTTTTTTTTTTTATTGTGTAAAACTAGTGACACTAGTCCTATGAGGAGAGGCTGAGGGAACTGGGCATGTTTAGTTTGGAGAAGAGGAGGCTGAGGGGAGACCTCATTGCC
>JAOXNH010000039.1:69514109-69531862 GCA_028566575.1 Bartramia longicauda | reverse complement strand
TGGCCCAGGTTGCCCAGAGAAGCTGTGGCTGCCCCATCCCTGGAGGGGTTCAAGGCCAGGTTGGAGGGGGCTTGGGGAAACCTGCTCTGGTGGGAGGTGTCCCTGCCCAGGGCAGGGGGTGGCACTGGGGGGGCTTTAGGGTCCCTTCCCACCCAAACCAGTCTGTGATTCCAGGATTCTAATTCTACCCTGGTGACCGTTTCAGTTGTGTCAGAATCACACCCAAAAAAAACCGACCCCAAACCGCAAGACAAAAAAACCCCTTCCAACCTAATAATTTTAAATAATTATTTACAGATAGGGAAGAAGTGACGGCATCCTGAAGAGACGGATAAATAAGAAGGTTGGAGACGTTTCGCAGGAGCTGTGCCCTGGGCTGAGCAGGCCCATCTTTAGGGGGGGTGCAGCACCCCACAGCCCGGCCCTGCGCGGCCTCCTGAGGGAACGGCTGCCCGAGGGACACTCCCGCCTCTCCCCCGGGCCCGGAGCACCGATACGGTTGCTCTGGCGCTTTTCTCCCTCCTTACAGCGACACAAATCTCAGCCGGACCCCGCCACGGCCGCGCCGAACGACACCCGCCGCCTCACCAACCGGGTCCAACCAGCCGGGCAGCGGCGCAAAGCACAACGGGAGTCGTAGTCCCTCGGCCGCCCCGCCCCGCTTGAGGCTGCATCCAGAAAACTACACCTCCCAGCAAGCATCGCGGCTGGCGTGCCCGTCGGTGCGGGGGCGCGATGCATCCTGGTATATGTAGTCAAACTGCCGCGGCTGGAGAGGGGGTGGAGGAAGGCGGGGACTCTGTTTCCCGGCGGGCGACGCGGGACCGGCTGTTAACCGCCCGGCGGCAACATGGCGGTCGATAAGGACCTGCTGCAGTTGGATCTGTACGGCCTGCTGGGGGTCAGCGAGAAAGCGTCGGAGAAGGAGGTCAGGGCCACGGGAACCCTCACGGGGCCGCGGGGCGGCTCGGGCCGGGCCCCTTGTCTTCCCTCCCCCGCCCTCGGCGCCTCCGGCCCGGCCCTGCCGCCGCTCCCTCAGCAGCGGGGGATGCTGCCCCGGGCAGGGGGCGGCTGGGGCGCGGGGCTGCCTGTGCTGCTCTCCCGCTCTTTACCTGGGCGGTTGCTCCAGGCGCTCCTTTAACGTGGTCCCGCTGCTGCCTTGCGGCTGGGGCGTTAACGAGTGGGAAAGCCCGGCTTTTGCGAGGGTGGCTTCGCTGCTCGCACCCCTGCGTTTGCTCCCCGTGAGCCGGCGGGGCCAGGCCTGGCCCTGGAGGGGAAGGAGCCCTGGGAGGGCTCGGCACGGTCGGTCTGGGCGCCAGTTCTCTGGCTGGGTCTGTGCCTTCGGAAGGAAAGTGCCTCCAGTCTTTACCAAAAATCCAGTTATTAGAAGTTGGTCTAGGTGCTGTAGGTTCCTGTAAGTCACCTAGTTAATTTTGTGGGTTTGGAATTACATGTTTCCCTTTGTTTCTTTAGTTTAATTGGTAAGTCAACACTAAACACAGGATTTGAACAACAGGGCGGGGAAAGTTACTTTTTTCAAAGGAAGTGAGTAAAACTATTAGTAACTAAACAAAGTTAAACTCAAAAGGAAAACTTCGATTTTCCTCCTTAGGCTTTCTCTCACTTTTTATTTTTGTTTTAAGCAGTAGGAGTACAGTAGGGCAAGGCTCGGAGGCCACAGCCTGGGCCAGAGCAGCAGTTGTGTCTGAGGCTGCCTGGAAATTCCCTGCCTGTGAAGCACAAAACGGGCACAAGCAAAACGTAACACACAGGATTGAATGAGATGAAAGGCTTCAGGTGACTTCAGCTCCTCTGCTGAGCTTGTCACTGGGGGCAAAGGATGAGGAAATTACTAATTGGATGTTGCGGTGCAATTTTAAAAAGAGCAAGTGTAATTTGGAGCGTTAACCCTTGATGAAGAGCAAGGCACAGACTCTATAGGCAGAGCAGCGTGGCCAAAAGAGGTGAACAAAGGGGAGCGGGACTGGTAAATAATTTAACCCCGCCGTTTCGAGAAGCCTTATCTGAGCTTGCCACGTAGAACAAACAGCTGTTGTAATGGTTGTGACGGATGGATGGTGAGATTTACCTCTCTCTTGACTTCGGCGGGAGGTGGGATTACCCTGGAAGGCTCCAGCTGCACATTTCCCTTCCCAGAGCTTTGTCCACCAGGTGGAGCTGGGCCACCGCTTACCCCGCTCATTTTGGAGGGCTGCTCAGTGGAACTGAACTTTTCTTCCTTTCTTGCATGCAGATGTGTCCCTGACAAAGGCAGCTCAGGTTGTTAATAAGTGACTTAGCTTGGAAAGTTGTAAATCCTTCTTTGAAGTGAGGAAGAGCTTGAGCAGTCTTTGGTCAAAAATTCGTCCCCTTGCCAAAGTCAGTGGTTGTGCAGTAAATGGTACTTCCTCTGTCCTGAAGTTGCAGCTGCAAAGACCACAGTATCCCTCTGGCTGGAGAACTGCCTCGGTGAACCAGCCCTGGCTCTGGCGATGGAGAGGTCTGGCTGCTGTAATACAACGCGCCCAGAGGTACAACGTGTGGCTTTAAAAAAAGCTTAAACTCATAAAAATATGGCTGTCTGCCCACTCAGTGTCCTGGGCTCAAATGCTTATCCTCGTGGTACTCTGTGATTAAAATTAACCTCACTGTGTTGAGGTTGAACACTGAGCTTTCCAGAGGTCTCCTGCTCTTACAGTAGCTCCTTTGCTTTTAAATACGAGGGACTAATGGAGGCAGGGACACTCCAGAAATGGCCTTTATGTTCTGTCAGGCCTCTAGGCGTGTGAATGGATGCTGGTTCAGCCACAGCCTTCTGCTTGTGATAGGGAGCTGTGTTTTAAGTTAAGCAAAGCCAACAACAAAAACAACAAAAGAAACGCTCTGAGTAGTAACTTTTTGTTTCTGCAGTGTGAGTTTTCTTCCCCCGAGTTGCTTTTCTCAGCACAGAGTAAGTGGCACCAAGCAGTAACTCCCAGTTCTGGCTCTGGCAGGTGAAGAAAGCGTACCGGCAGAAGGCCCTGACTTGCCACCCGGATAAGAACCCGGACAATCCCAGAGCAGGTGAGATGGGGCTGCCCAGGCAGCTCGTCGGGTTTGTTTTCAGACATGTGGACTCCTGGAAGTGCCTCTGCTGGACTTCAGGTCTGTCTTTGCGTAACTAAGGGAATGGCTGGGTATATGTCACGTGAAGTGTATGTAGCAGGGCTAGAAGTTCTTTTCATTGCTATGATTTTTCATATTTTCATTGATACTTATTGATATTTTCATCATTGGAATGGGCTGCCCAGGGAAGGGGTTGAGGCACCATCCCTGGAGGGATTCAAAAGCTGGGTTGACATAGAGCTTAGAGACATGGTTCAGTGATGGGTTCTGTCAGAGTTGGGTTGATGGTTGGACTCAATGATCTTAAAGGTCCCTTCCAGCCCAGGCGATTCTACGATTCTATTAGAGAGCTGTGTGTGTTAAGGTTGAAACCATACATATTGGGTTTAGAAACCTCAGAGTGAAGTCAGTGCTGAAACTGTATTTGCACCTCTCCAAATCTTCCCACAGGGTACAATCCCAGACCTTTGGCCGCGCTCTCCCCGGCGCTTACTGGCTGGTCACTATTTTGATTCCTACCTCTCTCAGTCGAAACTTCAATAGCCTGTAATCATGTTATCTGTGGGCACTGCCCGGTTTTGTCTGTGAGAGGCAAGGCCCTGACTCCGTGGAACTGAGTGTACCTGAACTGTTAGCAGAGTCCAGCTGCTGCAGGTACAGGTGGCAGTGAAGGGCAGTGGTAATTAGAAGGGTGCTGTTCATCAAGACACCTCAAAACAAACATTGTTTTGTAGCTTGCATTTTCGAATTTGACAGGCTATAGTCTTATAGATTGGAAAATTACTGTAGTACAGAGAAAATGTTTCCACTAGGAACACAAAGTAGCAATAAGAGAAAAGCTGAGAGCTTTGGTACCTGCAGCGTATTGAGAAGTGATGAAAAGTGTGTGTGGAGGCCTCTGGCTTACACGCGTAACCTTCCAGGGAGAGGGTCAGCAGCACGGATGTAAAATGCAAAGTTTGAATCTTGGGCTCAAAAGCTGTTGATGTGAAAGGGAGAATTTGTTTGTAACAGTATATTTTGGGCTGACTGCAGACCAAGTAAAGCATTTCTGCAGGTTCAGTAAAGCATTTCTGTAGATGGGTTCTGTTGAATTTGTGTTTTCAAGATTTCTCTTTAATGAAATGGTCCCAATTTTTGTTTCCTCACATACCCTGAAGTTTCTGTAGCAATTGTTGTCCTTTGAGTTGAGGTGATCCTGGCTGTCGACTGGCTTACAAATGCTTTGGAAAGATTATTCCTCTTTCTGATGTTCTGCAGGTCTCTTCCATAAGGGATTGTCTTTTCTGGTCCGTCTCCAGCCCACTAGCCTGGTTTTCTGCATCTTACCCTTTTCTCTTCTAATTCCCAGCGGAAGTTTTCCACCAGCTGTCTCAGGCCCTAGCCGTGCTCACCGATGCTGCAGCCAGGGTAAGGATGTGCGTCCCTCCATGGTGCTGGGGTTGTGTTGCTCTCTGCGAGGAGGCTGGGGAAGTGCTGCAAACTCTCCTCCTGCCTGTCCCACGCTCTTCTCCGACTGTGGTTTCTTCAACGCCAGTCTCATCTGCCATTCCCCCTGGTTCTTTGTGAGATCAAACAGCGGGTGCCAGATAAGAACCTGGACAAATGTTCGCGTTCTGATTTGATGTGCTGAGAGTAGCTCTGTCATTTGCTGCAGGGGTGAGATACTGTCTTTAATAACGTGTTAGTCTGGGGCATATCCCATTAAAAAATATAAATGATAACACCACTGATTCAGGGACACATTAAATCCCCATGGCAACAGTGCGTTTGCAGTTCCCTTGGAGTCAAGGTCTGACAAAAAACAATATCTGGCTGTGATTGCTCAGCTCCAAGCTTTTCTTTCCATGGGGCACGAGAGACGCGTAAACAGCAAAGCTGAATCACAGCCACGTCTCTGGCCTCTTGCTGCCAGAGCTTTGCAGGCTCCAGGCACAGCTCGGGCTCTGGTCTTGCTGCGAGGAAGCGGTTGAGTCCCTACTGCTCAGGGCCGGTAAGTGATGTGGACACGTGAAGGGAAAGAATAAAAACAAAGTGAAAAAGAGCAAGTAGCTCTCTGCAGATAAACTCGGGAGAGAAGGCATGTTAAAATTTCAGATGGTAAGATTTAAAAACATGAAATAACCCCCCTCTTTTCAAATAGCTTGTCATCTCCCCTCCAAGGGGAAATTAAGCTTTTGGCAACCAAAACCATTTTGGCTTCTACATTTTCAAAAGGCAGAAGTGTTCAGCCAACCCTTCCTGTGCAGGAAGGAAAAATACCAGCTTTTCTGGTTTGTAAAACGAGCGCAGTGCTCTCCTGTGCAACTGTTGTACAAGTAATACTCAAGTACTTGTGCCAGTCTGTGCTTTAGCTGCTACAGAAAGGTTTTGTGGAGGCTGATGAACAGATTATCAACTGGTTTAAACAGGTGCCAGTGAAATTGCCAGTTTGCCCAGTTCCTAAGTCTCTATAGTGCTAAATGAACATTGATGTGTCATTGCTGCTGAAACGTTCTGATGTTCTTTGATCTATTATGTTCATGGGAGTCAAACATCTGCCTTGTGAATAAATCTCTCATATAAAATAGACCTTTTTAATTGTGAAATTCTGCTTTAGGCCAAACCTGGTCTGTTACCAATGCCCCATAGGCTGCTTTTGGCATGTTCAGGAAACCAGAATACTCTTCCCACCTCTGAAGATGGGGCAGAGTTTGTCCCCAGTACGCTTTGCAGTTATTCCTGGACTTCTCACCCTTTCAGGCTCCATCTGGGCATCCTTGGGCCTCTTCTCATGTTTTCAGGATGTTTGTGTTGACTTCCAACCCTTTTAGCAGGAATGCCAGCAAGGAGCAGGAAATGCTTCACCTCTGCTTACAGTGTTTCTGCTTTATCTCGCCTTTATTCACTGCTTTCCATTTTCTCTCTCCTGCTTTCTAGAGTGTCACACTGTTGTGTTGGTTCCTTGGCAGGCGGCGTATGACAGAGTGAGGAAGGCGAAGAAACAAGCAGCAGAAAGGACACAGAAACTCGATGAGAAGAGAAAGAAAGTAAAGCTTGGTAACAAAACGAAAACTTCATTTTCTCTTGGCTCGAACTGTTCATTAGCTGGGTGTTTGCATTTCTTCTGCCGCTGGAATCCACCACTGAGGAATCTGCTGGTGTCTGAGAGGGCTGTGGTTTGTGTATGCCCAGTACAACACAGCAGCCATCTGAAACCCCCTCCCACTCACAGCGGGGCTGGTCCTGCTCCGGGGAGGAACTGGGGGTTTTGAGGACTCTTGAGGCTGCTGGAACACTGCTGTGCCTGGGCAGGGGAGAGGTAGCAGAGCCGTCAGGGCTCTGAAATTGATGTGGGTGTAGCCAGGTTTGTGATCTTTCCATCCACCTCTGGTCAGCAGGGAAAATTCTCTCTGGGTTGTTTTAATTTTCTTTCTTTCTCTGCAGATCTTGAAGCCAGAGAGCGAGAAGCCCAGACCCGTGAGAGTGAAGAGGAGGACATCAGGATAACAAGATCATTAGAGCAAGAAGTAATGATAAATTCTTAGATTTCTCTGCTGCTTTTGAGAAGAATCACTGAAAGTCTTTTACAATTGTAATGAAAACCACGTGATGAGATGCAGCAGATCTCTGTGTAACAGTCCTTCAGCCTTTTGGACTAAGGGGCTGTAGGGAGGAGCGGTGTGTAGAAGGGAGCTTGTAGCAAATGGCAAATGTGTCAATCTCAGGATTTTATTTTTTGGCTGCCCTTTTCCTTTGTCTAACAGCCAATAACAACAGCTAATTGGTTGTGTGCTGGCTGCGAGGGACTGTGGCACTAGGAACAGGAGGGGTCCGGTTTTATGAGTGCTGGGAACTCGCAGGAGGGTTGTCCTGGGTGGTGGGTGTAAGACACAAGCTCTCCTGGGCAGCCCAACCACAGAGCTGTGCCCTCAGACGTCCCTGCTCTCTTCCCTCTGCTGTAGATAATTCGCCTGCGTGAAGAAGGCTCCCGGCAGCTGGAGGAGCAGCAGAGGCTCATTCGAGAACAGATCCGGCTTGAAAGAGAGCAGCAGGTCCAAGGTGAGGGCAGATGAGATGGGAGCCCTTGGCCAAACCGCGTGCCCATGGCACTCCAGCTCTTCTGCAGGCAGAGCTCACGTACGGATCCAGCCTTCTGACCGCACCTTGCCATCCTACTCAGCACCTGTTTCAGGAATAAGCCAAAAAACTTAGTATTTCTGTGGGGCTACTTTCTTCTATGTGGCGTGCTGCTCTTCAACACGCTGTTGCTGCTCCTTTTCAGTAAATATTCTAAGGTATTGAATCTAGAAGGTCTGGTGTGGAGCCCCGCAGTATGCTGGAGGGAGCCTAAAGTCCTGCTCAAGCCTCACAATTAAAGCAGTTGGTGTTGCAGCCTCAAAATGGGGAATGATTCGAGTTTGCAAAAAATAATGGTTCTCATTGGGTTTACCACTCCTGTGTCCCTTGACAGTTCTCAGTACTTACCACCCAAAAGAGGCTCCGTGTGGAGAGTAAGGGTATTTTTTTAGTTTCTGGTTGCTGAGACTTTACTTTCTGGAACTTAATTCTCTCACATTCCTTGGGCATACACAGGCTTCATCCCAGGTTTGTAGGAAGAGCAGCAACAAATCTGTCAGGAAATGAGCAACACAGTGAACTGGAAAACATCTGCTCTGTGCTGTACAGCAATGGGTGGTTCTGATTGAGGTGTCTCCCTCTGATTCTCCCCGGCACCTCAGTAGCTGTTGTTGGTCTCCTTCATACAGGAGGGAATGGGATTTTTCCAGAGTCCCAGAATCTCATCCTTTGGTATCTTGAACCTCACTCCCATCCACAGTCTCACTCTGTATTGAGTTGCCTTTTTTAATATTCTCTCTCTGTGTGGGCTTAAAACATGGTTTTATGTTTCAGAAAGTTCTGTTCTTTTCAAAGCTAATTAGAGCTCTGTTCAGCTTTTCAGTTTGATGGGAGGATTTACTGTCTCTTGCTTCCTACCCTCTTCCTTCTGGCAGAGACTATAGTACAAGATTTACTCCTTTCTCATAGGAAAAGTACTGATCTAATAATTAAAAAAAAAAGCCACAAAACCCACCAGAGGTCCAGACGCAGAGACTCTTTTTGAGGTCACCAGGGTTTTCCTGTATGACCTTTTTTTGTCTGTCTTTAATTTTTCCACACTTGTTCCCACCAGCACAACCCCTTTACAGGGAAAAATGTCACAGAATCTAAGAGATCTCCTGCTTGGATTTTTACTTGGCTGTTTCTAGCCTTGAACATGGCATGTTTCATAGAAGGGAAGAAGGCTGACATCCAACATGTGCTCTGCACTGCAGTTCCTGCTGACAGTGTCCCACAAGGCTTTTGGGGCTGAAAAGGTCTGGTGGAACCCAGCGGTGGGTGCTGTTGCCATACGTACATTCTCGGGGTGAATTTCCCACTAAATGCTCTTTAGCCCAGGAGTTTTCACGTGTCACTTCCATCTTTTATTCCTTTCCCCTCTTTAGGCAAGGAAGAAAGAAACGGAGCAGAAGGGAAAATAACTCCCAAACTCAAAGTAAGACATCCTTATGAAGTGGGTTTTGGTGAAAACTGATGGAGCATTACACAGCTTTGGAAGACAGAAGGGACACTGCAGCTCTGCTGAACTGGCGGGTCCCTTTGTACAGTGAAGGGGAAGTTCCTTGATCCAGTGTGTGTTGTGCCTCCAAAGGGCTCCTTCCTCCCTTACCCCTCCCTCGGGTCTAGGGCTTTTGAGCCTGAAAGTGAGTTGTCTCTGCTTTAGGTGCCAGGAAGCATCTGCCTGTTACCCCGAAATAGCCATTAGTATGCTTTCAGCTATTATCTTTTTTTATTCCAGTGGGTAGTGTTTTCTCCCCGTTCCCCAAATAATTTGTTCCCTTTGCACATTCTGACGCTGAAGTCACTCTTTGGCAGCTCTGGGAGCCTAGCTGTAAATAGCAAACGTGATTATTGTGCAGGTGGCAGGAGCTGCATTGAATGTGGCAACGTGTGTTCAAACGGGCAAAATTAACTTGCTGTTTTTGTTTCCCAGCTAAAATGGAAATGCAGCAAAGAAGATGAGACCAGAGGCGGATACTCCAAAGATGTTCTGTTGCGCATCCTACAAAAGGTCCTGTCTGACACTCTTCCCTAGTACTCCATCTTCCCCTGCTCTCACTCGTATAAGAAAGGATAGTTAATTCTGGGAAGCTGCGTATAAAGCCAGAGTGGCTCTTTTTCCCCTCTGTTACCCAGCTTTCTCACTGTGCCATTCAGAGCTCAGCAGCAGGATCCATGGCTGGGAACTGTTGCCCATTAGCACCTCCATCTCCTGCCTAGCAGGGACTCTGCTGAAACAGAGCAGCTCCAAACTCTTCCCACCGATGGTTCATGCCCCAGTGACAGTCAGACTGGTTGGTTGTGGTGCTCTGTGCCTGCACTCAACGTGCTGTACGTTGGCTGCTGTGGGGAGTTCAGAGGCAGGAACAGACGAGCCTTTATCCCGATTAATCCCAGCATGTGGTCTTTATTTTCCCCGCACGCAAGTGTCTCCCGTAGCTCTGGCTCTGAGCCGAGCTGCCCCCCTGCACTGGGGCTTGCTGAAACAAAGTGCGTAGCTCCATGCCTCCCCAGAACTGTTTCCTGGAGGAACAGAAGGGATGCCAGGTTGGGATCAGTGGAAGCACTGTGCGAGGCAGGAGGGGTGACAGCTCCAGCCTCACGTCTGTGAAAACACACGTTTTCTCTTTGCATTCCTCCCACAGATGAACTCGGCTTCTCTTCTGGGGCTGCAATTAACTTCTCTTTCTTTGTCCCGACAGTATGGTGACGTGCTCAATTTGCTGATCTCGAGCAGGAGGACTGGGAGCGCGGTGGTGGAATTCGCTACGGTTAAGGCTGCTGTAAGTCTGGGGGGCAGACGGGTGAGAAGGGGTGTTGGAGCAGGGAAAGGTTGGTGGCTGATGGCCTGGGGACGCTGCCCTGTCATTAAGGCAGTGGGGAAGGGTAATGAGAGTCTAAAGGTGCACAAGGGAGTGGCACAAACCCCGAGCAGCTCCTGCACACAAACAAACAGGCTGCATGTGTGTGAAGGGCTGAGCAGAGGCTCTGCTTCAAAAAGCAGGCGCTGAACCCTCGAATCAGCTCTCACTGGAGGTGAATTACCCATTGTAGGGATGGGCTTAATGAGTTTTAGAGGTTATATCAGGCATTTGCAGTTTAAAAGAAATCAAAATGTCTTGAGTCCCTGTGAGTTATAATAATTCATGCGGCCGTGGGAACACAGATCATCGGTTACGCTTAATTTTAGTAGTTCCATCAACTTAAACTTACCCTGCACCAAGAATCTCTATTTCTTGCCACCTGTTCATTCCCTCATGTATCTGAATAATTACAAAAGCCCAGAATTGTCTGTGACTGTTTATCACAAGTGGGAGCAGTATGTTCTGTCTACACTGGATGCGGATATGGACATTAAAGGCTGTGAAATCTTCACTGGTTGTGCCCCCCTTGGCCCCGACGCCAGGCTGAGATGGAGAAACTCATGATTTGTAGTGACCTGTGGGGGAGTGGGGTGTGACATTCAGATGGTGATGGAAGAACGTTCTCGTTGTTAGGAGATGGCTGTGAAGAATGAAGTTGGGCTGACAAATAATCCTCTAAAGATTTCCTGGCTGGAGGGCCAGCCCCGGAGCAGTCCCAGCACTGTCCCCTCCGACAGCACCGCTCAGCCTAGGACTTCCCAGGTAAGGAGACACAGGCTGCTGTTACTTAAATCTGTTTCTATAGCAACCTAAATTTAACAGGGTGCTTTGCATTTATAGTAAGACAAGTTGATTCCCAGCAGAGCTGAAAAGAAGCTCTTAATGAAAGGCCTGGGTTTCTGATGAGCCCTTTTGTGCTGAAGCAGTGGCTTTTTTAAAGGGCCTTTTGCCTGGGTGGCAGCTCAGTGGGAGCACAGGGTGTTCAGATGTCTGGTTCTTTGCACAGTTTGACTCCCTCTCCAAGTGAAAAACAAGGATGTTCCTTGCTCAGTTCAAAGCCTCTAATGCCATTCTTCTGGAATTTTTTCTAACATACTCTGACTGTGGGAATCCTCTAGTTGAAACGGATCTCCCAGAAGGCTGCCTTAGAGAGGCTTGGTTACTCACTGCGGTCACAAGAGGGTGAAATGTCAATGCTGAAAGGAAACCTCGATTCTTAGGGGCTGCAGGAGGGAAGAGAAAGCAATATCAAATTAAATATCCTGCTAGAGACCTCATTGTCTGATTCGGGTCCTCTTTTCCAGTGCGGTTACTGTGAGTGCAAGCTGTTTGTTCACTCTTAGCTGCCTCCTGCTTCTTTCACCAGATCATCGCTCTGAAGCTGTTGCTCTTGTGTAACAAATGTATCCCAATCACAAACCAAAGGGAAGGCAGTAACATCTCATGCGGGTTGTTGGCTCTCTGTTACCCCTTGCTCCTGTTGGTCCCCTGCAGTGGCAGACGTATCCACTTCTTTGGAAGTGTGGTACATTGCACTTTGCTCTGTGGCCCAGGATTTATCTAGTGCTCTGCGTGTCTTCTGCTCTAGTGAGTAATTCCTTGGCTGTGAAGGGACACATGGAGATCCTTCCCTGGTTACTTGGGTTCCAGTTCAAACTTCACAGGACACTTACTCCCCTCTCCCCCTTCCCTCTGGTATAAATATCAAAAAGATCTAATTGCTGGGGGGGCTTCTGCCCCGTGCTCTGCGGGACAGGATGTGTCTGGGTCTCCGTCGGGCTGGTGTGTGTTCACTGCCAAAATGTTTGAGCAGCCTGTGAGACTGTTCAGTACGTTCTCTCCTGACCTTTTGTTAAGTACTTACTTATCGTAGGTGCATTTATACATCAGAATGCCTTGTTGTTACCCCAGTTCTGTTGAGGGTTGTATGTTTTCACTTGGGATGCACACTCTTGGTCTGAGCAGCGATTTCGCATTCCCCAGAAATCCCAGGCAAAGGCAGTGACAGTATCAAGGCCCAGGAGCCAGGCAGATCTCCAAGCACAGCGTGGAAGCTGTGTGAGTGCTGCAGACACAGCACGTTCTCGGAGGTGGCCAGAGTGTCAGAAAGCAGACTGAGGGGAAAAAGCAGAATCTTACCCAGTTTGTTTGAGTATCTCTCCACCAGAGAGTGGGAACTGGCTCGTTTGTACCCGAGGGGGCTGCTGGTGCAGTTGGAGCTTGGTAGTGGATTCTTGCCTCTCTGGGTTCAAAAGCCCTGGCTTTTGACTGAGTTTGTCTTGGCTGGTTTCCATGGCCAAAGCGGGTTAGTGTGGAGCTGGTTCCCAGCCCGCCTGCTGGGAAAGATTAGCCTGGTGGAGCACAAGGGAGAGCGGCTGGAGCAGCAAATGGTGTTGGTTCTGCGTGGAGGCAGTGACTCACTTCTGCCCAACGCAGCCCCGTCAGTCCCTTATTAGCTCACAAGATCACCAGTTACGACCAGTGACTTGCCTCCCTTCCCACAGATTGCCCTGCTGATGCTTGTCTATCCTTTCTACTGCTTTTATGTCTAAGCACTGCAAACTCTTTGATTGCATTGCAGTCTTGCTGTCCAGGCTAAGATCTCCAGGCTGCTCTGGTTCCTGCTTTTCCTAGTTCCTACTCCAGACCTTCCCCAGATCCTCCTGCTGCTTCCGCTAGGATGCTTCCAAAATCAGTACTGTGGTAGTAGCTTCTCTCAGCTGTACTGCTTCCAGCTGACTTACTCTTTGTCCTCAGCTCTTCAACTCTAGACTGTGCAAAATGGGCTCTTTCAGATCTCTTTGGCCACTGCCTCAACCTACTCCCCCCTTTGTCCTGCCATGCCCTTCCTGGCTTCCCAGCCATCAGGTGCACACTCTTGCTCTCAAACTGCACTTAATCTCACCCTGATTTAAGCTGTCCTCACTTCCTATTCGCTGCTCCCTCTGGGTTGCTCCTATTTTTGTCTGAATCCGCCCCCACCTTTGCTCCCACTCTGTGCGACTGCAGCTTCGGAAAACAGCCCCAAACCCGGAGCGTTCTCATGGCAACGCGCTCACTGCTCCTCTGCTCCAGAGCCCTGTCTGCTCCCTTCCCTGCTGGGGTGCTGGGACCTCTGCACCAGCATCTTCCAGTAAAGGACGGCCACGTGCCACCCAGACCAGAGGAGCTCTGGCAGCAGTTCCCAGGTGAAAGCATGGCTGGTTGTTGGAAAGTCCTGCTGTGAGGAGGCAGGACACTCAGCTCTGCCGTCCTGGTTGGCTCATTTTCTTCTACAGCCACAGGTGCACGTTGTCCAGCAGTTCCTGGAGAGCTGCCGGGGCCAAACAGGCGAGTTATGCCTGAATTACAGAAGCTGTGGAGTAGCCAGCGCTGCTCCAGGCTGTTTGGGAGCAGTGACTGTTTGGTTGCTGCAGCTCTGAGTGGCTCAGAGCACACACGCTGTACACTGCTCCAAGAGCGTGTTTTACCACAGCAACAGCCTGAAGCTCTTCTCCGAGGGTCTTCCTTGCACCTTTAGCAGTGGGATCTCCCTGCCAGGGGTCCTCAGGCACCTTGGGCCATTCACCCAGCCATGTGAAAGTGCTGAGAAAAGCCTTCTGTCTGGCACTCCCGCATCTTTTCTAAGCTCCTTTGAGGTTTTCATAGTTTGTTTTATGTTATCTGACTTTACAGCCTGCTGTGAGTCCAGCAGGTTAAGAGCTGTCTGCAGTGTCTCTGCTTTGCTGTAGGCAGCTTCCAAAGCTTAGGGTTATCTGGGTGAATGGAGGTTTATTGCTTTTAAAAAGAGCCCTAGTATCTGATGTAGCTATGAAAAAGGCAAGAATTGGTGAGTTTCTGCAGTGTCCTTTTAATAGTTTGCCCTGATCCTGCCTGAAATGCCCTGGGCCTGGCAGAGCGGTCCCATTGCCCAGCTCTGGGGGTAAAGAACTCTTCCTTCCCACGCCGGGTCTTGGCCTGAGCTCTGTGCCCTCTCCTCGGGGGAAGAAGGTGAAGTCCCAGCAGCTCTGGCCTCCTCCCAGCCCAGAAAAGCAGAGCCACGCTGCTTCCCCACCCTCGCAAACACCCAAAGTGCCAGAGTGGATCCATCTCTGGCACCACAGATAAGGGACCTGGGCTTTTTCTGCTTGCTACCAGTGAAATGAGGCAACAAGACACGTCCAGTCACAGATACATTTATTCTTCCAGATCTGTACAGCTGAGAGATCAGCACATGCTTCAAGCAGCAGTATCTAGAGAAGTTTCTTCTCCTGCTAGTAGGATAAAGGAACTGCTGTTGCTGTGTTAGGAGCCTACGTGGATGCTTACCTGTTTCCAGGCTGCCAGTGCCAACTGCACCTGAGTTGGGGGAAAAGAAACCCACAAGAGGAAAACAAAAAAAAAACAGAGGAGGAACAGCTTTGATTTTTCACATCCAAACAAGATGGGAGAAGAAACACCCGTTTCTGTCTCTCGGCCCTTGCCGTAGCTATGGCTTTGAGGTGCAGGGCTGTCCTCTCCCTGCAGGCTGCGTATCCACAAACGCTGTGTGCCCTGTCCCTTTGTGCCCGTGTCCCGCAGCGTCACAGCCGTGTCCCCAAAATAACAGGTCTTTAGGCAAACAGTGCCATTCTTCCCTGAGGAGGAGACGCAGAGTCAGGAGTGGGAAATGCCCGGTTTGGAGAGCGGTGACTTGCCCACGGGGTTCCAGCAGACGGTGCTCTCATCTGAGCACGGAGCCTGTGGGCTCTGCTCCCAAGGACTCCTGGCAAGGACAAGGACAGTCTGTGGTGGGGAAGGCGAGACCGACAAAACAGGCTACACGTAACAGGAATGCTGCAGTGTCCTTCCTCCCGCCAGGAGCAGAGAAACTGACTGCAGCAGTGAGTAAATACGACGTGTCAAATGAGAAATACCTTCAAATGGCGTAATCTCTTGGGTTCTGTTTCCTGAGGGTCTGCAGAACATCCTCGAGAAGCGATAGCCCCAAATCCACTTTGAAGGAGAGGAAGGGATCAGACAGGTCAGAGAGGGGGGTGCCATTCTGGGCGCCTGTCTCTGAGCTCCCGCAGTCTGTCGCCTGGTCCTTGTGGAACTGAGTTTGAGTGGCTTTGTGGTATTGAGAAGCACCAGAAAAGGAGAGGTCGGAGTGAGAATCCGTGTGGTCGATGATGTTAGGGCAGCTAGAACTGTCCAGGTACAGGCGGGGAGGCTTGGGAGGTGCTTGTGCCTTGGCCAGGTTTTGCTCACTCTTACAGGACAGGTAATCGGACTTGTCCTTCAGATCCCTCAAGCATTCCCTCTTCTGGCGCTGCCCATCACTGTCCAGAGTGTGGCTGTTCTGGTTCAGGATGATGACCTGGTTGCCCAGCTTTTTGTGTCTCCTGAGCGAGAACCGTCTGAAGAACGTTGTGGACTTGATGGACCCTCTCCGCCAAGTATCCATGGTGAAAGGCAGCGAGGAGGAGGAGGAAGCTGCTGACTCTTCACAGCCAGGTGTCGGACTTAAGTCGCGGGATCGGCAGCAAGTGACACAACAGGAACAACCTCTTCCTTCCCTGTTGCCCGAGCTGAAAGGAAAACAGAGGCTGGTATTGCAGGAAATGCAAACCTCGCACCGCGTCCCTGTGTTAAGGAGCACTTGGCCTGTCTTAGGTATTAAGGAGTCGTCTCCTTCGGTGGAGAAGGAATGGCGGTGTCTGAGCTTATTAAATCTGTGCTGCAGGAACAAGCTGATGAGGAACAGCAAAGGCGCACAGTCACCATGAGAACAGATTTAATCCAGCATCTAGAACAGAAGGGCACTTTGGTGCCATGGTAACCAGCCACCTTCTTGGGGAAGGGCACAGCACAAAAATCTCTGTGGGTGGTGAGGAAGGGAGACGGTGACTCAGTCACGCTGGAGGAAACCAAAGAAACAGTCAAGTGGAAACAGAAAAAGCCACAATATGCAGAGGTAGAAGACAAATGTTAGGAAAATTGAATGTAAAGCAGACTTACGCTGTGTCGGAGCAGCTCCCGAGTCTGACGGTGCTGAGGAGAAACTGCTGGAGCACTCGGAGAACTGTGAGCACCACGTCCACCAGTGTGCTGGGACGCTGGGAGAGGAGTGTGCTGGGACGCTGGGAGAAGCAGGTCCAGGGATGGTTCAGCCAGGTTGGACCCGGAACACTAAAAATCCCCGATGCCTCCTTCTCTTCATGTGCCTCCTGTCACTGCTTCCCAGGCTGCAGCTCCGTGTGCGGATGGGTTTGTTTTGAGCCAAGCCCTTGCTGAGTCAGCCACGTCAGAACCCGGGGTTTACACCATTGGTAATTGCCAGGATTGCAGGAAGTAGGTGTGTGGAGCGGCAAAGCACCAGCCCACACGCTGCCTGAGGAGAAAGCGAGCTCCCTCCGAGGCACCCGGATTGCTTGGGAGCTGCCAACGCGAATGTCAACCCTACCCCATCTTCAGCCAGAGCCTTTCCTCCCTTGGTGCTCTCCTGCTGCCGCTCCTCGGGGCTGCTTGTCCCAGCAGAGCTCCCGGTCGAGGCCAGAAATAATCTCTGTCTGTTTTAAATTGAAACCCGGAGCGTGAGGCGGTGTTTCAGGTTCGTACGGGTGATTCACCTGCCTGAGCCTCACGCAGGCTGTTCCCTTCAGCCCAGCAAGGGACAGTGAGTCTCTGTGGCTGGTGGACAGGAGCTTTGGAGAACCCTAGTTCTGCCCTGGAAAAGCTGATAGGATCTGCTGCTTTCTCAGACACCGGGAAAATCTGTGCTGAAAGGTGATTTCATTCACGCAGCTCCCAAGACACCAATTACAGCAGATTACTCTCTTAATTTCCCAGCCTACATTTCTCATCTCTTGTGGGTTTCTATCCTGACCTCGCCGCTGGAGGAGCCGCTTTGCTGGCACCTGGTAACAAATTTGCCCTTGCTGCGTTTTCATGCAGGATCTTATTTAGCTGTTCTATTGCCTCTTCATCCCTTCCATTTTCCATCTGAGATGTCCTTAAATCACCACCAGATCTACTGCCTAGAAAAATGAACGAGAGATTCATTCACCTTCTGTCTGAACGCTTTTATTTCTACCTGAACTGTCAAGCAAACGAGCTGGATGTTTCCAAGCATCGCCGAGCTCTGAACGCGTCTGAAATAGCAGGGCCACCTACCAGTCTGAAATGGCTTTTGAAAGCGGAGTGCCGGAGCCACCGCTCCATGCGGGGGGAGCTGTCAGCTGCTGCCTACATCGATTAGGTGGTGTCTGCAGTCACCATGTCCCTGATGTGACAGTTGCTGCCACGCATGGCAGGAAGGCTCCAGGAGCTTTTGAGAACCAGGACGCTCTCCTGTCAGGCTGGGGAACCTACCTGGGGGTTTTCTCTCTGCGGCCACTTCTGTGACTAAAGCCCAGAAAGGCTTCATTGTTTATTTTTTATGGCGTTAGGCGTTATAAGGGGTGAAGTGTACACTGGACTTTGTGCACAACGTTGTACAAGGAGAGCTCGTCATCCGAAATAACCGGCCACAGTGGGGCAAGTGGTGCTTCCCCATCCTCCCTCCCTCCCTGGGAGCAGCGAGAGGGTAATTCCCTGTCTGTCCCGCTCTGTCTCAGCCCTACACTGTGATTATCATGGAATTGTCAGAGTTGGAAGGGACCATAGGGATCATCCAGTCCAACTCCCCTGCCAAAGCAGGGTTGCCCAGAGCACATCACTCAG
>JAOXNH010000039.1:69494638-69505681 GCA_028566575.1 Bartramia longicauda | reverse complement strand
TTTCCTCAGCAGAGAGATGCTCCAGGCCCCTCATCATCTTTGTAGCCTCTGCTGTTCCCTCTCCAGGAGTGCCCTGTCCTTGTGGAACTGGAGAGCCCAGAACAACCCAGCAGTTTCTTCTTCTGTGATAGTCCTTGTGATATTCAGTGTGGATTTTGCTCATTTAAAAATAAAAACTAGAAGGGTTTTTTATAGATGTGTAGTTAAAAGAGCTTTATTTGTCCCTGATTGCCGTTGTGGATCTGTGAAGCGTGGCTAGGTGCTGGTGTCAGGGAGGGAGCAGTAAACCAGCTGAAGGACCCACAGCCTCAGGCCAGATCAGGTGGCAGTACTTCAGACCAAGCCTCGTATCCTCCATCTTCTCAAAAAACCACATTTGTACTAAAATTTCCCATGTGGAATCCCTTCCCCTTTGCATCTAATGAGCCTTTTCTCGTGTTCTCTCAGTGGTGCCCAGAGCACTGGCTCCCATGGAGGCGGGAGATGGGTCTGTGTGTGCAGCTCTGCTGCCGCAGGAGGAGCAGCTGGAGGTGCTGGAGCGCCTGGACTTTGTGCTGAGGAACATCTCGGAGCTGAGGAGGGAGGTGGAGGAGCTGCGAAGCAGCCTGCAGCGCTTGGCTGCCGAAATCGTTGGCGAAGTCAGGTACCCACCCTGCCCCTTCCTTTTTCTGCTGTTGCACTCATTCACTCCGTAGCTGGTAGAGCAGCTGGGATTCAGTTTGTTACATTTAAAACCCAAAAGGAGGAAAAATGTCTCTTTGGTTTCCACTGGCGTTGCGTCTTGTCCCCCAGTGAGGTTAATGTAAAACACATTGTATGTTTAGTCAGGATTTGGTTTTTTTTCCTTCTGGAATATTAAGTACTGACACCTGCCTGTGTCCTAGGCTGGGCAGGTTATCTGTCGTGTAGATCCTTATCTCTTGCTGCTGCTGTTTTCTCTCTGCTGCCAACCCCAGGTAACTTCTGATAGAGAATAAAAGGTCCTACATGCTGCAAGGTGTTTCAGGTTTCCTGTGTCCTCCTTGGTGGAAGAAGTCAGAGGAATGTGTGGGATCTGATTGCCCCTCTGTGCGGGGGTTGCAGCTGTGGATTGGGTATGGATGAGGTCTGTGGGGAGACTTGCTCTGGCTGTAGGATGTGATGTTTGACGCGCGGCAGAGGGATGTTTGGATGAACACGAGTAAGTCACCATGTGAATCCTTCAGGTATGAAGTGAAATGGAGAGAATTTGTTAGAGAGGAGAAGGGAAGGGAAATAGCAGACATTTCTCTACCAAATGTTAATTTCTCTTTTTGCCTCCCTCAAAGGTCCCATCTGGAGGAAACCCAGAAGGTCACTCGCCGGAGGCGCTTCCCATTTGCCAGAGAGAGGAGCGATTCCACAGGCTCCAGTTCCATTTACTTCACAGCCAGCTCAGGAGCAACCAACACGGACGATGGAGAGAGTGAAGGAGGGTGAGCAGAGGAGCAGCTCTTATGGGCTTTGGTCCCCAGTCACTGACATCGGAGCAGTTTGTAGCATAAAGGAAGGGATTTGCTTCCCCACTAGGTGTCCGTCATCCTGGTTTTACTTGCTTTTATTACAGTAAGTTTACTGCCAGGGCCAGATTGAGAAGTGCAACAATTCCCACTTTTAGAGAAGGGGAAAAAGAAAAATACATGTATATAATTTTTGAGGATTGTTTTAAGCAGTAATTTGATTAGGGAACCTGACAGACAGAAGGGAAGTAGAAGTCCAGCCTGGGATTTGAGTGAGAGAGTTTATAAAGAAAACTTCCATGTAATAATATATTTTAGAATGTCTGGAAAACTTGAGAGAGTTAAAAATATACTGAAAATTAACTGAAATGTCTTTGGCAAGGGTATTTCTTGGTGATTTTTCTATGTGTCACACTGATCAGTTGTGTTGCTTGAGTTCTTATGGTTTAAAAGCAGGTGGAAAGTTGTGTGTAACTCGGGGAGATGGGTAAAGCTGACAGTACAGATGCAGGTATTGTCATACTGGACAGATAACAAGGGCTTTGCTGCGTGTGTGTGACTGCTGCCTGACGGAACGGAGCCTTCCCTTCGGAGCCTTAACCTGAGGAGTTCTAGAGCTTTTGAGGTGTGGAAGTGTGTTCTAAAACATGCCAAGCTGTCCCGTTTTCCCATTGAAATGAGATGTAATTTAGGGAGCAGCTGATTCTGGCTCTGAGAGCAGGCAGGGTTAGGAGAGGGCAGGCTGTTCGGTGGCAGCTGGCACAAAGTGACACTTGGTGGCACGGGTTTGTCATCGGGGGACAAAGCAGCCATTGCTGTCACAGCCCCTAGAACAAAGGGCACGGGTCTGCAGGAGAGCAGCCATCATGAGTGCTGTAAAACTGAGTCTTTTTAGTATTTTATCTGTAGTAGCTGGAATCAGCGAAGCAGGAAGGACTGAGCTGATCTCGTTGGGGTTGTGGAGCTGCTCCCTTCATCTGAAGTGGATGTTCACCTGAAAGCAGAGCCAGGGAGCAGTGGTTCATGAGGGTGGAATGGGTAGCGGGGCTGTATAACGTATTTTAAAACTATATAGTTGGTTCTGAAGACAAGACCTCGCTGTCTCGATACCAGCAGGTGCTTTGAGGCGTCGGGGTGCTGATGTGTTCTGTAAAGCAGCCTGAAAAGAGTCATCTTCAGCAGATCCCACCCTGGGGGTCACCTGAGCGTTAGAGGGTTTTAAATCCTGACAGAGGCCCACAACAGTTCTGGGGTTCAGAGAAGGCACCCTCCTTGGGGGACCTCGAGTGAGCTGCGGAGCAGGGATACGCTTCACTGCGAAACCTCCTAACTTTATTGGCAACCTAGTGGTGGCTGGAGGAGGTCTGGCATTTTGTTTGAGATCCTGGCATGAGCAGTGTGCAGAGTTAGTGGGTAAGCAGCTCCCATCTGATCGAAAAGGAATAATTTAAATAGTTCATAATCTCTCACTCTGGTATTTGTGCTGTACAAATAGGTACAATATTGATCTGTTCAGGACCAGCTGCCTTTAGTGTGCAATATTGTCCTTTAGAGGTGCAAATACTAACATTTTCTAGTAGGAAGTGTATATTTTGGAAGAGGCTTTTCAGAGCCGCTGGGAGGAAGAGTGAGCCTGTTCTCAGCAGATAGAGTTCAGCTGTGTGTTTGTTTCTGGCAATGGTGGTCCCTTAATGAAATTCAGAAGAACTCCCATTTCAGCTGTGTTTTGTAAACCACAGGGACATGAGCAGCTTCTCCGGTTTCACATACGGTTCACACGGATCCTCCCGAGCTCTCGGGAGCCTGGAGGCCTCGGGTTGTTTAATTTCTCTCTGTCGCTTTGGCACCGCATTGGTCTTTGGGCTTCTTTGCCTCCTCTTCCCAAGCGCTTTTTCCTTCTAAATAGTATGTTTTTGTTTTCCTTCAGGATGTGTGCTGGCCAGAGGCCTCAGCGTGCTAATGCTTCTGAGAACTTTCCGTCATCCTAAACTGGAGAAAACAGGCTGATAACATCTAAATCCCTTAATCTTCCTGAAAACTCCCAGTTTATGAAGTTGTATGTGGTATTACTTCTCCCTTTAAACTGGCAGCATCTTGTATGGGCTGTCTTGGAGAAAACACAGTGTTGTGGTGGAGGGAGAAGGGTGGGAGGAGCCTTCCATTGCTGGCTGCTTTTTGAGTTCCAGGAGCCGTGGAAAGTGTTTTTCAGCTGAAATATGGAAATCTTTGGAGCTGCTGGGGGAATGGTGCAGTGAGACAGTGTCACTGCCCCCACCGCTGCCGCCTAGTAGGGAAATAAGAGACTTTGAGGAGTCAGTGTGTAAGTACCTAAAATGAGGTAGTCTAGGGAATTAATAATATCATTAATCTTAGAGAAAATACCAAGAAATGAAGCTTTTAATCTGACACTGAGCTGTGCCAGTGTCACCTCCCACTGTGTTGCTACATTATCCGTTAGTTTAGTGCTGCCCGTGTAATCTCCAGCGCTTTCTCTTGTAGCGCTTGCCATCCTGCCTCTGCACGGATAGGGCTGACTCTAACTTTACTTCTTGTCTTAAAATATTTCAGTGAAAGTGCTGTGCTGTTAAATTTCTGGCTGCGGGTGGGCGGCAGTGGTGGGCGAGGGCGTGCGTTTGCCCTCTGCCAGAGGGGGAAATGCTGGAGCGTTCCTGATGGCTCTCAGCAAACTCAAGCTTCGATAGCCAAACGTGTCTCCTTATCTACGCGCTGCCACGCTCCTGGAACTGCTTTCTCCAGATACGGACTGGGGTCCCCTATCTTTGTCTCCAGCTTCACCCACAGCAGCAGGCTCTGCCTCGGGGCAGGACAAAAGGGAGCACAGCCACAGTGACCCGCTGCCCCGGGGCTGCAGTGGCTTTAAATTCTAGCAGAACTGGTAAAGTTGGCTTGGGCACAGCTTAATTGGGTGACAATTACAAACATGCCCTAGAATTAAGTGTTTGTGGGATGTGAAGTGGCTTGTTTCAGGAAGAGAGCTTTCTAGTCAGATAAACCAACAAAACCTGAATATAAAAGAGCACATCCTGAAATTACTGGCTTGTTCCTCAGCAAAGAGCTGGCAGGTCAGTGTGAGGAGGACGAGTAGAGAGGCTCCTCTACAAAGAAATGAGTTCTTTGGGGAGACACCCCACTGTGATGGGACCAGTCCAGGTATAACGCTGTTCATAATGCCCAGCTTAGGTGCCTGTATGTCATTTGGGGGAATTTAATTTTAGCTGTTTTCATAAACTTCGATCTGAGCTTTCTCCTGGTTCGTGTGACTAATTCAGCAGCTAATTGTTGCCTGGGGTTTCGTATGTGTGGTGTCGTTCTGTGGCTCACCTGCTGGACTTTGTGCCCACACGGGACAGTTCTGATCCCTCTCCTGCTGTTTCGCACCCTTTCACGTGTCAGTGTGAACGCGGTTTCACAGTTAGCACTCAGACAAGGTGATGGAGGTGTGAGATACTGCCCGAACAGCTATTGTGTCTGAAATCTCCTGGAACAGGCTGAAAACCTCAGGTTGTGTTTTCCACGTGGATGAGTGTGTTAGGTTTTTTGTTGAAATTCTCTTTTATAATCCATACATTGAACTGGGTTGTCCTGCCTCTGCTCTTAGTTGTTTAATTCCCTCACACTGAAGTTTGCAGGCCTAAAGCTGAGAAGTGGATGCTCGTGACTGAGTTTTTACTCATTACTACTTGATGTTCAGGGGCTGCTCTTCGTCAGCTTTTCGAGGTTGTGTGTGTTACGTGAGAAATAACGACCGGGTGTTACTTGAGACACTCGGGTTGCACGGTATTCTCCAGGATAAGTTAAGATGCTCCTCTTCCTCTGTTAGGAAGAGTTGTTTTTTCTGTACCGTGTGTATAAAGCTGTCAGAGGCCGCACAGCATCTCCTCAAACTCATTTTGCATTGGGGGTTTGTTTGTTAATTTTTTCCTCAAAGGTACACCACAGCCAACGCCGAGTCGGATTACGACCGGGAGTCCGAGAGGGAGAGCGAAGAAGGGGAGGACGAAGTGAGCTGTGAAACAGTGAGGACGGTGCGGCGGGACTCCCTGGACCTCGTCAACGAGGATGAAACGCATTTGACGCTGGATTCCTCGCTGGAGGAGGGGCTGGGCCAGCTCCTGCAGCAGGCGGACCGCTTGCATGGCGGGGACCAGCAGGAGAAGAGAGAGGGCTTCCAGCTGCTGCTCAATAACAAACTGGCGGTAAAGGTCGCCTTTTCATACTTTCCAGCAATGATTTGTGTTTTTGGTTAAATAGCTGGGAAAGAGGAGTTTGCATCTCGTAGCAGGGCCCAGGTCCTGCACCAAGACCGGGCTGGTTCCAGCGGACCCCTCCTCGGGAGCGGGCTCAAGGCCAGGATTGCTGGGGCTCCGGCAGCCAGCTCCCAGGCACTCTCTGCCTCGGAACTCTGCGTCTCCTCCTGCCATCGCTTTCCCTGTGTGAACGCACTGCACACATGGGAAATAACAGTTCAGAGTGCATGCAGTGAGCTCAGCGAGTGTTTTGAGGACGTTTACCTCATTGTGTGTGTGATGGCTCCATCTATAGTTGGGAAATGTGCTTTCCGAGCACTGCCTGGTGCACGCATGTGGTGGCTCATGAAATAAGTTGCATGTTCAAACAGAAGGGTCCAGCAACACTTCTGTGTGCGTTAGTGAATGGGACTGAAAGCCTGGATGGTGTGGGTGGGTGTCCTGCTGTCACTGTTGTCACCTGGTGTGGCCGTGCCAGGTCCTGCTGCAGGTGCATTATCTGCCCCTGATAGCGGCTGCCTGCACTCTGCAGGGGCAGCTGAGAAAATGTTACCAGCCTTTTAAAGAGCAAAACTTTCTTGGCTCCTGTATTTCCAGGAGGAATAGAAGGAAAGAAATAATGGATAACTTGAAGAGTTCTAATTTCAAGTAGATTGGGTTTTTTTACCTTCCTACCAGGAAGGAAGGAGAGGCCTTGTTGGCTTCTGAAATTCTCTTGTGTGCTTCTTCCTGGTGATTCTCCCACTTGCTTTTATTTACAGTACTGTCCCAAAAGAAACCAGACTGTTAGGTGGTTGTGTTTTCATTTTCTACTTTTTTTTTTTTTAAAGTAAGTTTGAGTTTGTTAGAACAAACCCACTTCAGACTTAGCAGTGCCCCTACAGCCCTGCCCTGGGTTTGAGAAAGCAGCGGGATGTGGAGCTATTTGAATATGTACTGGAGCGTGAAAAAAGTGACATTCAAATCCTGAATTTTAATGAAGTGGTGAGGTTTAGGGGGAGTTTTTCCCCAGCGTTTTTAGGTTAATGGAGGCTGAAGAACTGGCTCCAGTATGGGTTTGAGGTGGAAGAGTTCCTTGTTCAAGTGCCAACAATTAGACCTGTACCAGCAGTGTAGCTTTATAAGCTTAATTACAGCTTTGGCCATCCAGTTTGCTCTTCTGTGGTTCTGCTTCAGCTCTTGTAGAGGTGGGGCTTTTTCAGGTTTCAGTAAATGTCTGTGTGACTTCTAGTCTGTGTCCCCGCTCGAGTTTTCTTTCTCGCGCTCTTTTCCCGTGGCAGTTGGGGTCCCAGCCTGTGACACGTGTGTTTTCCCTGCAGTACGCGGACCAGAAGGAATTCCTCTGGCGCCTGGCCCGGGCACACAGTGACATGAGTGAAATCACAGAAGACGCGGATGAGAAGCGATCGTACGCGTCCGATGGTGAGGAGCTGTGTGGTGGAGGCAGGGGCAGTGGGGACGTCAAAGCTGACACTTCAGAGTTAAAAACCCTGCCTTTCCCCCTTTCTTCAGCTTTTTGAGACCGCGAGTTCTCAGAGGAGAGAAGGGGAAGTGGGACAAGCCCTAGATGTGGGGCTGTGAAATTAATCAGAACAAAACGGTTGAAAACTCTCATTACCTTCTCTTGGCTCGATGGGGAGGATGCTTTCATTATAAAAGGCTGCTCTTCAGCATGAGGTGAAACCACGGTGCTACTCGACTTCAAATTTGTGTGGTCTCTGAGTGCTCTCCGATGTTCCGTTTCTCTGCAAGAGTATGAAATTATTTACGGAATGTTTTCAAGCCAAATGTTTTATACAACTAACAAATGTGTAACTTTTTGTGCCGTTCTGTTATTGTACAGAAAGTGGCTGAATTTATTTTCTCTGGCCACTGATTTGCAGGGAAGGAAGAGATGGAAATGGCCTTGCAGAAGTGGGACCAAAGCGCCGAGTGCCATCAGTGGTATGTGACTCTTCACTCCCTGCTTTTAAGGTGCCCAGGGAGAGGACCTGGAGATTGCTGTGAGCTGAGATGTGTTTAAAAGCACCCAAACAAAGTTTATTTGCTCTTATCTGGACTACACTGCATTGATGTTATTTTCTGTAGAAAGCCATGGCTTGACAGACGGTAGGTTTGGTTGTGATGATAGTAATAAACTTTGCTTTGCTGGTGCCAACTTAATGAATTCCTCTCTGAGACAAGAGGAAATTACTCTCTGCGGCAAGACGGCCAGAAGAGTTCTTGAGCCAAAGCTCCCAAAAAGAATAATGGAAAATTCTAACAGCAGATTGTATCAAGGCTTTTAGTGAGCCTGCACCTAACGAGTCCCTGAACTGTGGTGGTGCTGGTGAAGGTTGGGCTTCCAGATGGGGCTTGGAGAAGGGAGCGTTGGCACGATGGGTTTGGGAGGAGTAAGTGCAACAAGCCCCATCTGCAGGCTGCATTAAGCAGAGGGCATGTTCTTTGGGCTACTCATAGCTTAAGTGTGTGTGGTTTGAAGAGGTGGAGTGTGGTTTGTTTGGGACTTTTCCTGGGAATTGTGCTGTTTCCCGTGCCGAAGGCGGCAGAGGGCAGGGTGCTGAGCAGCTCTGGGCCCCGTGTGTGTGCCCAGGTGATGCTCGGCTCAGAAAGGAGCTGAACTCCGTCAGCAGTGCATTTTTCCTGGGAAAATGCATCTCAGAGCACCCTGTTCTGCACTGGCTGTAGAGGGGCTGCCAAAGAATATGCTTCACACAGATAACTTGGAGAAAGCCAGTTCCTGTACTTGAGTGCTCAATATGGTGAGGCTCTCTGTTTTCTTCCCCGAGTGCTGTTTCCTTTGGCCCCCTTTCAGCCCCCTGTGGAGGGATGGATTGTCTCTCAAAGCCAAGCTCAGGGCCAGCTGTAGGGGCAGCGTCTTCGGAGTTACTTATTAAATATGAATGAGGTTTTTCCTCCGTGTTCCTCCGACATTCTTGGGTTAATTGTTGGTTTTTCCTTGTATTGACATGTTGATAATGCTCTGCTGCTTGCTGTATGTCAAGAGGTGATGTGTTTGCCTCGACCAGCGAGGCCTGTGAGGGAGGGCTTAGTGCTGCACCGATGTTCTTACATCTGTCTTAATTCTGGAGCAAGGAGAGACATCACTCTTATCAGACAGCCTTTTACAGTCTGCTGGAGAGTCTCCTCTGGCCTGGCACCGGCTGCTGCTTGTCATGCTGCAGGAAGTGCTCTGGCTCTGACGTGAACTGGGACAGCACCATATGGCTCTTCTTTTTTTTTTACATTTTATATATATTTTTTTTCCATGGTAAAGGATGAAATGATCTGCAGTTTATCCCAGCAGGGTGTTCTGTGTTTGTTTCATGCTGCAGCTGGGCAGGATTTCATGTGGAGGTGGGTGAGAGGGGAGGTACCTTGCTCTCTTCAGCAGCCTCCATGACCAGGCTGTGGTTGCAGCCAGTGTACAGGATTGGAAGCGTTGCTCTCCTCCGCTAAAAAACACACCACAAGAGGGTTTGTAGAGTGGTGCAGGTACTTGTTAGGGGTAAGGGAATATGCTGCTCTGGTATTCTGGTGAATTCCTTGATGAACAGCATTTATCAGCAATTACTGTGAAGGACTGACAACATGTGAAATAGAATAAAAGAGAAATTATTTTTTCAATGGAAGTTATGGGGAAAACAGGATGCTGAATGCCTTTACCAAACAAGATCTGTGCTCTACTGCAATGACAAAATTTATTTGGAGGATTGGTTTGGACTACTGGCATCCCAATAGATGCCTTTGTTGCCTTGAAAAGACTGTATTTCAGCTCTTCGTAATGAATCGCGGTTCTCAGTTAAAGCTTTGCCCTGAAGGAGCAAACTGGGACTCACCAGGTGCCCCGTCTCTAGCAGATCATGGTGCTCGGCTCCGTCTCCTGCCTTACCATCCCGAAGGAGCGGGTTTTCGGTTGCCAGGCTGAGTCCTGAGGTCTGTGCACCACTTCCAGATGGGGTGGTCTGGTGTTTCCCAAAGCACGGTTCTGCCTTGAGGTACAGCGATGATTGCTTGGCTCTGGAATTTGGGGTTTGTAGTGGGCACAAGCAGAGGCTGTGGTGGGATGTTTAATCGTGTCTCGGTAGAGAATCTCTACCTTTTAAGCAGAGGGAGATGTTGTCGGTGCCTCTGGTACAGCCCGTGCCCACCCTCCCTGCAGTGGTTTTGGGGGCAGAGGGCCCAGTTCTGGTCCTGTTGGACCCGTCTCATTTCTTAATGGGGATGAGGCTTCTGCACGTCTGCATCTGGCTTTGGACTGTAGAGAGCAGCTGGAGAAAGGGCAGCTGGAGAGAGGAAAGAGCAGAGCAGCGTGGGGAGGGCCGGGATTTGTGGGAAATGAATATGCGACTACCTTTAGCACTTACAGAAATAATGATTTTCTGCCACAAACAGGACAGGAAATATTCCCTTTCCAGCTCTGTGTGGGTTACTTAAGATGTGATGGCTCTGGATTTCGGTGCTTGTTGGTTGTTCTCTGTGCTGTATCACTCACTCCTGCTGCTCGGATCGTTCCCTGGCTGTCGGCTCGAAGGAGTGGCGTTCTCCAAGCGAGACAGGAGATGCTTTGCCTGCGCTCATCCCGGCAAGTGGAGCTTTCCCCCCTCTCTCAGTGCCTCAGAGTTCCTGTGGTAATGACTGATGTTCTAAAGCAACAAACAAAGGAAATAACTTTGTGGCCGAGAAGGGATTTCGGAGCGCTGGCGACGGCAGCGCAGAGTGTGAGTGTCGGGATGGCGGGGGCTTTGGCAGCGCTGCTCCTGGGGATTTCTGAGGAATGGCAGAGGAAGCAGCGAGTGTCTGGGACTGTCTGGCCCAGCCTTGGGATCTGCCCAGATCCAAGGGAGAGCCCTTTCATGGATCTCCTGGGTCTTCTTGGCATTAGGTTTGGTACAGAGCTGTGACTGTAGCAGGCTGCTCCCGAGAGCCATCTCTGCAGGGCTGGGGGGGCCAGGGCTGCAGCCAAGTCAGGCTCTGCAGCAGCATCATTGCTGCTCTGCCTTCCTCCCCCGCACCCCTGGGATATAGCAACGAGCCGTGTTCAGTGCCTTTGGAACAGATTTGTGTCCTGTGGGCTGATGGATGTGGTACCAAGTGTCCTTAATGCCTGTGTACTCCTGTCTTGTAATTGCTTGATTCCCAGTTTTGATAGAGACATCAGTCATTCTTTGCTTTAATTATAAAAGATCTCTGAGCAGATAGATATTCTGTCCAGCTAAATTGGTTACTCCCTTTGCTTTCAGCTCGTGAATAGGGGACAGAGCAAGTTCCTAAGTCTGTTCTTACTTTTCGGGGTG
>JAOXNH010000039.1:69473791-69485470 GCA_028566575.1 Bartramia longicauda | reverse complement strand
AGTTTCTCCAGGCTGGCTTTGCTGTGTTCAGCTCACAGCTGATGCTGATTGAATAGGAATATATGCTAGTCATTAATTGGCTGTGTTGCGATGAAAAATTAGTTAAATGTGTATGAAGTGAGTTGTGATGTCAATAAGAGGGAAGAACTTCATTACTCCATGCTGTTGTGGTCAGACTTTGCTGTTTGACTCATTTCAGCAATGCTCTCTCCTCTGCTAGTATCTGCTTCTGCAGAGCTTGTTTTCTAATAAATGGGGAAATCTGTACTGAGCTGAGATTCCTACAGGAATGTGTGGTTGGAGCAGTGTTGGCAACTCAGGGAGTGGTTGTGGTTAATAATTAGCTGAGCAGTATCACAATAAAGGTGTTGGTAACTGCAGAGACCTGGATCCGAGCGGTGTTCTGGCGGTGATGGTCTCTTTGCAGACGCTGACAATCCCCTTCCCCAACTCGTCCTTTCTAACCTCTGCTGTTCCCACTGCCAGCAGGGCCTCTCCTCATCCATCCCACGGCATCTCACGCAATAAATGGCTCCACCAGGCCAAGCTAAACAAGCAGGAGAGATAAAAGCAGGAAACCACATCGGCACTGCCGGGAGAGGGAGGGAAGCTGGGATGTGGAGATCTCTAGAGTCTAAAAATCCCAGAACTGCAGAGTCTTGCATGTGAAGGTCACCAACAGGATGGTGGCCCTGGGGCTCCGGGCACAAGATGGACAGGGAGGTCCATGGACAGGGCTGGGACCAGCAGAGCTGGACCAGATAAAGTCATCTTTTCCTGGGACTGCAGTGAAAAAACATTATTTTATTTTATTTTTTTTTCCAGTTTGTTTCATGACACAAAGATAGGCTTAGTATTTACAGCTTGTTTTATGTAACCTTTCACCAGGCCATTAAAAAATGTCTTTTATTTATATTTCCGGAGAGCTGCGTCTCGCACCACTTGACATTTCTATGGCTGCGGGAGGAGAGACGGGGCTCGGCTGGCTCGGTGTCCCGACGGATTTATTGCTGCTCCGGAGACGGGGCTCGTTAGGCTTCCCCGGGGACCCACGGGGTGCTGTAAAGGGGGTTCTGTGGGGTTTTATCTCCCGTGTTAAAAAGCCACGGTGTTCCCCTGGTTTGTGGCAGAACCTTCAACCAGACCCGACTGTACTTAGCGCCTGCCCCTGTGTTCGGGAGCCCAAACAGTGTGGCTACAGGAGCCATCGGCCAGCGAGTCCCTGCGCGTCAGGCGGGGCTGCAGACTGTGATTTATTGTACAGGAACGTTCTGTCTGCTTATCTTAGAAAATAAACCCTTTATTGGCTTGTATTTCTAAACCCTGGTCGTGTTGTGGCTAGGGATACTTAGCACGGGCTGACGTTTGTTGGGAAACAAAGTGGGGAAGATCATAAAAGCACTTAATTTCATCGTCCGCAAGTGAGGGATCGGGCAGTGCAGCTGGGGGCTCCTTCAGCTGGAGGGAAGGGGGTTGGTGTTGTGGGATTGATCTGGTAATCCTTTCCGTTACTGTGGAAAACAAGCATTTTAGAACTGAAGCAGAGTTTTTTCAGAAGAAAGTTAACATGTTAAAGGAATGAGATTTAATGACAGAATTGTAAGTGTTCAGGAAAGGCAATGTGTATTGTGCCTTACACGTGGAAAACTTGGCTCAGGCGAGAGCAATGAGGTGTGAAATGTGGTGTGGGTTTTTTGGCAATGCTGAAGAGCGTGTACTTGGAGATGGGGAAGTTTCCTGAGGAATTCCCACAGGCACAATTCCGCAGTAGTTCCCTGTCCCCAGGGACATTGGGTGTTGGGGTGAGACACGGCATCTAGCAGCGCTGGAACAAGGGTGCAGTGAAGGGAAGGGACCTCTGGGGAAGCCATGCAGGGAGGGGACACCTCCAGGGGTCCTTGGAAACTCTCACAGCTCAGGAAATGACTGATTCCTGTGGGTACTGTGCTTCTTGGGGACAAAATCACCCTCTTAACTAGAGAAACCCAAACAGCTTTGCACTCACATCACTGAAACCTGTTCTCTTGTTTCCCCACGGGGTGGCCGTCGGGCTGCAGGATGTGGGTAGGTTCTCACGCCGCTCTCCCTCCAAGTAGCCAAGGGTGCTGTAGTCGGGGGGTCTGTAGGGAAGGTCGCTGCACCCCTTAGTTAATTAGAGCTTGCTGTAGCCCTGGCGCTCGCCGCAGTAGTGTTTGCTCCTCATTATGCTGGGTTTGACACGGCTTCGTTGCTGAGTGAGGAGCTGTAGAGGTGTTTGTGCAGAAGGAGGGCTTTCCAGCCACCGGTGCCACGAGCTTCCGTGTCACACCAAGCCCCTCCTCTTGACTTGCCACCATCCCACACGCCAAGACCACCTTCTGCACAGAATTTCTACTGCGTGTGTCCCTTCCCTGTACAAGCTGTACAGCATGCCTGTTTTCCCCAGCAAGTCGGGAAGCTTTAAGGCGCTTCTGTGAGCTCCTCCTGAAGCTGTGAGGAGGATGGCAGTGGATGGTGACACAGGTTTGATTTCACACAGACATCTCCTCCGTGCAGGTACGCGGTGCTCTGCGGGCAGCTGGCGGAACACGAGAGCATTCAGAAGCGCATCCAGACTGGGTATGTTTTTAAGGTGAGTAGGAAGGAAAACCGGCTCCAGCTCGTACCGGGGAAGCGACAGGTCCCAAAGAGACGCTTTGAGTGGGCGGTTTGGGCTGAGGAAGGTGATTCCAGCAATGTGTGATAAGGCGACTGTGGTCTGGCTCTGCACTTCTGCACACTGTGCTATCAGAAAAAAACGAAGAAGAAAAGTCTTGCAAATGAAATATATGTATATGATGAGAATGTGAAACATGAAATTACCTTGTGGTAATGAGGAACAGCTCTTCAGCAGCTGCCTGTGAGCAGGCTCCCCACGTTTGTTCGTCTGCTCCTGTGGATGTTGTGTGTGCTAATAACAGCAGTGTAACCTGTGTCGGTGATGGTTCTCCGTAGGAACACATCGATAAAGCGATTGAACTGAAACCAGAGGATCCAAAGGCTTACTATCTTCTGGGCAGGTGGTGTTACCAGGTAAGAGAGTTTATTCCTCCTTATTGCTGTTTCTTCCTCCTTGGAATTATTTCCCTGTTCGAGTGAAAGATGGGTGGGTTCAAACCACTGTCTGTAAGGATGGGGACGCACTTTAGCTGCTGGACTCAGATATTGTGTCAGAAAGTGCAGGTGTGGGAACAGCCTCGTTTCCTGGAGTAGTTTAAAAGTTGCCCTTGGAGGGGGTCTAGAAACTCTTCATTTCAGTCCCGAGAAAAACACTTGGCTGCGGAATGCCATGAATGCATTGCATTCACAAACCTCTTAGGGTGTAAAGGCTCATGCTCTTGTAGGTGTAGCTCCTCAATGCTTTTATAAAAGCCCTGCTGAAACTGTTGTCTGCCGGGACGCGGTGTCTCATTCGGAGTCTCAGCTTTCCTCCCAAGCTGCTTTCTTCACTCTTAACGGAGAGGTCTGGGGCAGTCCATCTCCCTCACCTGCCTCCTCATAACCTCAAATGGATACCTTTGATGAAAAACCTGTACCTTTCAAATCTAGCACAGAGTTTGTCAGCTCAAAGCGAGAGAGGGGCAGTGGAAGCGCTGAGCTGCCAGTCAGGCCGGACGCTGGCTGAGCCGTTCCCAGCGCCGCGCTCTGTCACCCATCAAAGGCAGAGAGGGCCAGTGGTGTCCAGACACGCTCAGGGTTTTAAAGGCATGAGGAGTGCTGTTCCGTATGGACAATGCCATTTGCTCTTCCTGCTCTAATGCTTTTCTCCCCAGTCAACAAAGTGCTTCAGGAGAACTTGGTGTTCTCTGTGCAATGGAGTAAAAGCTGCTGGGTTCTGCTCTTTCATTTAGTTATTGCCACTCTTCTGCTCTTCATTTTCCTCCTGTTTTTTGTCTCTTTCCCTGAGGGGAACTCTTTGCTAAAAGTTTTATTTTTGAAGTACTCTGAAGGATTCAAGGCTCCGGGCTCAGTTTTTCAGTCGCTGCAGGTGGCACGGGAGGTGAAACAGCAGAGGATGGATTAGGGAAAGCACAAGCTGCAGACCAGCTCACTGTTCCCCCTGCTTTACTCAGGGAAAACAAACCACCTCCAATCCTTTAAGCACATATGGATGTGATCAGGGACATTTTGGGGCTGGCAGGGGCTTCTGCACACAGTATATCTGTGTAATCCTTTGCATGTGTTTCCTCTGCCGCCGCTACACGACGCGCTGGAGGCATCAGGAGGAGCGTGCGCCGGCTGCTCTGCCTTTCCTGACAGGGAAAAGCTTGGAGTCAAAGGCCATAAATCAGATTTAGTGCCTATAAAAAGAAATAAGAGTTTGCAGTAACTCTCTACTTTTCAGTTTATTCCATTTGAAAGCACTTTGCTGCTGTCAGAAGTGAAGTCACACATTGCTGTAGCAATGTAGCTGAGATAATTGCCACCGGTAATTAGGGAGGAGCAGGGAGCTGAACCAGTGGCAGCTCCTACCTCTTTATTCTGTCGGGGACTTTCTGCCCAGCTTTGCTGCCCGTCGAGCTGCTGAGGCTGTGAAACAAGCCCAGCTGTTTGCAGAAACACGTGGGTGCTGCTGCTCCTCGGCACGATGAGAATTATACACTATTAAAGAAGATATTACCCGAAAATACAGCCCTATGCATCCTGTCCCCCACTGAAATGGCAGGCTGGATCTTACTAGAGAGGGAGGAGCTGGGAGCAGGAGAAGAAATGAAATAATTACAATAGCTACCAATTTCTCCAAACGTGACTGACTGTTGGTGGGGAGGCTTTAGCCAAAGATCCAGGGATCTGTGTGTGGTGAGAACAGGTTCTGGTACAGGATTTCAGCTGGGAGAGGGGGCTCCACGTGGGTGTTTGCTGGGACACAGAGGTGGGAGCTGCCAGGAGCTGGGGTGGCTGGGATTCGGGACCACCCAGCCACGCTGTTTGTGCCTGGAATATCGAGCTGCAGAGACAGATCTCGCTGTGAGCATGTGGCAGCTGATGGGCGGAACTGCACAAACTGACTGGGGATGAGGAAAAGCAAATCGGGTTTAACTCCGCGGCCAGACTTGGACGCTTGTCCAGAATCTGCCAACACTCCCGACATCTCTGGCTTTCTCCCAGGTGCATGAGCCAGCTCCAAGGATCAGGATAACTCCTTGTCTGCATACTTCTGCCTGTGCTGTGTCTCTGGGGGGTCTGACCCTTCCATCTCCCTCTCCCTGCAGGTTTCCCACCTGGGATGGCTCGAGAAAAAGACGGCTTCTGCCTTGTTTGAAGCCCCTCCTACAGCCACGGTCCAGGAGGCGCTGCAGAACTTCCTACGGGTAATGAAATCTGGTCGATAAGCACGGGAATCAGTAACCTGGCACATGCAGTCCCAGGTGGAACTGGAGTTCTTGTATTGTGCTTAAACTCATCGCTCCCCGGGAGCTCCACGATGCGTCTCCACTGGCGAGAACCTGTGGAAGAAAAGCTGGTGAAAGCAAAAAATTTTGGAACCTCTGTTATAGAACAGCCAGATGGGAGAACATGATTTTTCTAGACCTCAGAGCTAGACCCAAAGCGATCAGAACTGTTTGTAAGGGTGCTGGGTTTCCTTTTAAAAGCTGTGTAGCAGTGATGCGTTTCTGGATGCGTGTGGTCTGTAAGATCTGAGTGAGCTCCCCCTGGGAACACTCACACAGATACCCACAATGTTCTGTTCCTCTAATTTCTCTCAGAATATTGTATTAAAAAGCTGTCTGATTAGGTCAAACTTCTCCAATTCAAACTTTTGAAGGCAACTGCTTCAGGGTTTGAGGGGCACGTTGCTGATGTAGTTGTTGAAAGAAGAGGACTTCCCATGGTGTAAGAACCCTACCCTCTGAAAGGCTTATTTCTTGTCCCCCCTTTGATGAAAAAGAATTTCAGAGATGGCATTTTTGAGCATCTTGCTCTTTTTGCCAGGGTCTGCAGGAGAGGAATGAGTTAAAGAGAGTGGCTTTGGCTGTGCCTGTGAGAACCACTCTGCAGCACCTCTGATGAAGTGTTAGAGAAACCACTCGCCCTCCCACTTCATAACTCCTGGGCTGGGCCAGCAGCTCTGCCACGCGTCAGGGAAGAGCATGCTGACTTCAGTTGCTTAGAATTTTGTCAAAATGTAGTCGTTTGAGGGGGAATTGGTGATGGGTATCTGCTCTGGGCAGTATACTTGTCACCAAGGCGGTTAAATCATTTCAGAGATAAGTTTGAGGGGAAGTGTTTTGTTTCTTTCCATTAGAGAGAAGAACAGGCTCTCACTTCCAGAGCAGCGCTGGGGTTTGAAACGGGAACTTGTGTTTTCCTGAGGTTTAGCTTTGGTCGGATACAGAGGGAGTTTGAAAAGCACAACGAAGCATCCCCCTGGAAGCTAATTATCCCCCGAACACGTGCGCTTCCCGTACGCTCAGCAGAGGTCATCTCAGCTTTCAGCCACAGTTGGTGTGTTCAGGGAATGGAGATCTCCAGCGAAGGGCAGCTCTGGGTTTGTCACACGGATCCAGGTGTAAGACAGTGGAACGAAGAGGTCAAACATTGTCTGCTTGTGCCCTTGGTGCTTCCTCTGAGGGCTGGGCTTGGGCATCCTGGTAAAGCACGCTGGGGACCCTGAGCGCAGATGGGACACGGGTCACGGCAGGGGTTCATTACAGGAGCAGGCTAGAACAAAGCTGTGTGGAGAGTGGTGACTGTCACAGGGATGAATGGAAGGAGGCAGAGGGACCTGGGAAACTGGCAATTAGTTGCCGGGAAAGAGGAGATAAAAAACTGGGGGAAGATTCCTGAGGTCTGGCATGGTCAGGAGAAGCCCAAATGGATGAGACTGGCTGGTTCAGGGAGGTAACACAGTGCACACGTGTGTGCAGGAGAGGTCCTGGAGCTGGTCCCAAGTGTCCCTTCACTGCCGAGTGCTCACCCTCTCCCCTCACCATCCCTCATGGCAGTACAGTGGCTGGGAGTGTGGATGGAGTTCAGTGAGTCACAGGCACTTGGTGTGAGAATTTTGGGACTTGGCGAGCCCGTGGAACGCTGACGCTGCTCTGTCTGTTTGCAGAAGTAGGCTTCAGTCATCTGTTTTCTTCTTTTCTTTTGTGAGAGGTGCAATAAGCCTGACGGAAGCATTAACTGGTCCTTTGCCTACCCTAACGTCAGCCCTTCTGCCTGTCCCCCCCTCCCCTCTCTTCTCTGTAGGTGGAGGAACTGAGCCCAGGGTTTTCCAAAGCGGGAAGAGTCTACATTGCCAAGGTAACCGGCACTGGCTGCTTTCTTTAGTTCAGCCATATCCTTCCAGCATAAGAAGTATTTGTATTTTAAAAAATTATCTTTGCCTGTAAAGTGCTAGGTACCTGCAAATTACTCCATCCAGAAGCAAGATTTTATAAAATGATGTTATTTTTTAAAAAGGTCAAATCCCCTTGTGCAGAGGCATTAAAATTCGGGGAGGATTTTGCCTTTGAGTCATCCAGTGGAGCATCCTTCTTGGTTTTTACCAGATCAAACTCTCTATAAAGCTGCACTGGTAACTTGTGAGCCACGGGCTGGAGGTGTAACCCCATCACCATGGATTTCTGTGGTGTGCACAGAAAGAATCCTGGGGAAAAGGGGAGGATAAAGTATGTCTCTGTTTTACCAATACAGATGGGAGTCCTGAGCAATGATTAAATACAAAATACACCAGAAATACCTGGAGCTCTGGAGATCTTTCTGTTTGCATTGAGGGAGTAATTGGCTTTGAGCTCTTAAATGTTAAAATTGCTGCTTAATTTTTACAATCTCCAGTTGGAGCCTAGAAATATTTAAAGGCCAAATAGCTTTAGAAACATTAGCCAGAGTAGGCGTTGCAAAGAGTAGCTGTAGCATTTCTCTGTGAAATTCCTGAATTCCCAGTGTCCCAAAGAACGTGAATTTTATCAGGGTAGCGTGCAAGGCACGGGATCTACTCGGTCTGGAGCACATTATCCCAGGAACTTGGGTGCAGAATTTATTTCACAACAGGCATCTCGTTAAGGAAAACGAAGGTGACAGGAGGGGAGGAAAACCCAGGGAAGAGGGGCAGGAGCCTTCCCACCAGCTGGGTTCTGTCTGGGATATATGGCACCAGTTGTGAGGTGATTAGGCAAAGTCAGCTACATATTTGTAAATCAGCTGCCTTTTGTTTCTGGCTGCTGCTGTGCCATGATGGATGTGCCCATAATTGCTTCTCTCTTTGCTTGTAAACACAGCCAGCATTCCTGGAAACTCAAAATCACCCCTAAATGCCTTGTAGGGAGTAAAGAATGGGAGACTTGGGACTTACTTCCAGTGAGGTTGCAGCAGCAAATCCTCGCAAGTCTCAACCTAAATAGATTTTTCAGAGTTGATGTAAAAATTGGGGTTTCTTTGAGTGAAATCTCCATGGACTGATAGGTTTTTATTGGGCTCAGAGTTCCCCGTGGCTGTGCCAGATGTGGCTGAGCCTCAGAAACGCTCTGCGGACACGGGATAGCCCAGAGGTTAACAGGACCGTTGTACCTGTTTGGGGGTTTTTTTTCCCTAATCCCAGGCTCTGTCACTTTGGGTCACGTCCTTTAATGACAAAATTTAAAAAGTGTAATTGGTATCTAATTATTTTGAAGGAGGTGGTGCTCTGATGGGTCAGACTTCAAAGAAAAAAAGAGAATTGTGTTTTATAGTCACTTTCTGACACTTTTGCCTGGTGTGCAGGGACACGGGGTGTTTAAGGGCTCCGAGGGTGTCCGTGACTCCATCGATTTTGAATTCCCCAGATGCAGAATCTGAGAGCCCTCGCAGCAGAACAGAGATTCCTCTCCCAGAACTATCCCACGCCGCAGGAAAATCACCAGAATAGAGACGTGCACGTACCGTGCAGTGACATTTCAGAGCCCTGCAGGAGTTTAACTGTTGTCCTCATCCTAACTGAATGTTGGCTCTTTATGGTGATTACAACAATGCTGGATTTCTTTTATTTATTTTTTAAGCAACCACTTCCTTCTCCCCTGCTTATTTCATAGCCCCCAAATGCCCCCATGGCGCTCTGGGCACCGAAACCCTTCCCGTTGCCCAGAGGGACGGCTCTTTCCCTGCTGTAGGAGGAGAGTTCATGACAAAAAATATTTCACAGCTCTTGTGAGACCCGAGAGACCTGTAAATATTAGGAGTTACGGTGCTTGTGGCTGAACCCCAGCTTTAACAGCCTGGGGAATGTCAGCTTTGCAGTGATGTGCCCTCAGAACAGAGGTTTTACAGTGAAAGGCGTGTGGGGAGTAGTGGCTGAATGGAAATCAAAATAGAGCTTCAAAAATGGTGACAATCTCAGGGATACAGTAAAATCTCCAACCAACGAACCAGTCTCCCTGCCCAAAACAAAGTCAGAAATCTGGTAGTCTCTAATGGGATGGTGACTTAATGCTTTGTGAGTGAAGGAAACTGCAGGAAATGTAAGAAGCCTGAAACGGTGCAAAAGGTGGAGAGGTAGAAATAGCTCTCTCTATCAGTTCCCAGGGTCCATAATCGGTCAGTTCCATTTGCTGCCTATTTTTTCCCCCATTTAACTCTTCTCACGCTGTTGTTTTCCCTTCTCAGTGTTACCGGGACCTGGGGAACCACTCTGCAGCTGCTCTCTGGATGAATCTTGCTGCGGAGCTGCCCGTTAATACAAAAGAGGTAGCGGTCTCAGTGGGCACAGGTTGAGGATGAGTGGAGATAAAATTGATTCCTGAGAGATGTTCCAGTTTGTACGCCTGGGTTTTACAGTGTTTTGTTCCTTAGTGTGGACTCTTCTTCTCTTGGGGCCTGTTGTCAGAATGCCTAAAGCAATTCAGGAAAATACTGACAGATAGTACTGAGTTGAGAGTGAGTTTCAGAAGGCCAGCACAGCAGTATCTGCAAAGCCACTGGGGAACTGCACTCTGCTGCTTTTTTGGGGCAGATTATTCCTTTGGGCACTGTTGTGCCTGGCCAGCTCAGTTCAGGTGGGAGAGCTTCAGCTGGGTGGCTGTCCCAGGGCTGGGACACTCTCCATGGCCCGGGTGGCTCTGGAGGAGCTGCTGAAATTGAGCTCTTCTGGTACAGATTTGGCTTCTCAACCCCCATAGGCAGGAGCCAGTTGTGCTGAGCTGCTCAGAAGCTCAGCTGTGCTGCCCAGTGCTTTTATTCTTGTTTATTTTTTAATATCTAGGATATTTCAGCTCTTCTGTTACTCCACAGGGCTGTGGAGAGCAGGCTGCACCGTGTGGCAGCGCTCCCCCGCTGGGAGATCTGCATTTTGCCTCTTAAGCAGCAACTGTGTAGAAGGTGCCCTCAAACTGCTGCCAGTTGGAAGCTGAAACCACATCAGCTTTTAATATTAATCTGATGTTATTTGTGTCCTAATGAAAAATGCAAGGGCAGTAAGGTGAGCAGGGCCCTGCGGCTCTTGCCGTTCAGCCTTGGGCTGGCGGAGTCAACAGGCAGGGTTCTGGAAACACACGGTGCTTTCACACCACTGCTTTTCAGGCCATGATTGGTTTTTAGGTCGCTGTGGCAAAAGTCTTGTGCTGAGATTCAAACCACAGGTACGTGAGAGATCCTGGCAAACCAGCTGGTGAGGAGCTGGCTCTCCTGGGCCACCGCCTGCAGGGCAGGGCCAGGATCACATCAGCCACTTGGCCACCGGCTGCTGCCGAAAATGGGGAAACCAGGGATGGAGCAGAACTTGTTCCCTTCTTGTAGAAGAAAATATCCTGGCTCTGCTTCCTCAGCGTAGGCTGGTTGGAAGTCTCTCTAGACAGAGTGACAATGGTACAGCTGATACACAGGAAGAGGATTTTTTCCAAAAGAAGAAGAGATTCTTGTGTTGGAGACATAAGAGTTTAATCAGAAAAGCGCTGAGATTTTCAGCAGAGACCAGGCAGGAAAGTCATGAACGGTTAATTCTCTCCTGCTCTGAAATGACAAGTGGGAGTCGAGCAAGGGAGAGCAAGGAAGCCAGCGCTTAAGTGGCTTTGGTTAAGTCTTTGCAAATGTTAGTTCCCTCATCAATCAAATAACTTCCATCAGGCTGGGAAGGGAAAACAGAGGCGTTTATCCAGGCTGAGAGTCAGGGAGGGAGCAGAGGGTGGAATTCAGCTGCCCTGGTTGTCACTTCTCGTCTCTCATAAAGGAAACATAAGAGAAACTCTTTTTTCACTTGGAAAACTTAAATAGGCTTAAAGATGGTAGTGTGGAGAGGGAGAATGTGAGGCTGGGGTTACTGAAAACCCGGCATGGGGTTGGAGAAGAAAAGGGAAATTCTCTTTTTCAGTTGTTTCAATTGGGCTGTATATTTATCTGTTCTCTTCCTGCGTTTCCAGGATGCAGAAAGCGAGCGAGAACTGGAGGAGATGGGCTCAGTCTGCCAGGAGTGACCACATCCCGGCTCCCTCCGCTCGGTGCTGCGCAGGCGGCCAAGTTCCAGTTAAAGGGGTTTCAGGGTCCTGACGACTTCTGGTTGGACTTCGTGGACAAGCCCCAAGAGTTTACAGGAAAAAACACAGGCAGCAGTTTCGTCAGCGCATCCAGGAAAAGATCTTGGTGGGATTTGGCCGGATAAAATGTGATGGTATTTTCCTTCGTACAGCACTGCAGATGTTTGATTTTAAAAAATTCCTAAAAAAGTCAGAGTTCTGAAAATGGGGGGTG
>JAOXNH010000039.1:69436155-69454884 GCA_028566575.1 Bartramia longicauda | reverse complement strand
GGCGGGGCTTGGCGCGCCTTAAAGGGACCGCCAGAAAAATGGCTTAAAATTACTAATAACGCCTTTTTTTTTTTTTCCCTAAGAAAAGTAAATTAATTCTTGAAACGTAATTAATTTCTTCTCCCTGGACCTTTTTCCACTCCCGTCCTTCAGAGCGATAAAGCCCTCGCTCCAGGTCTGATGGGAGCTTTCCCCATCAACCCCCGGGGGATCCTCCAGGGAAAGGGGAGTTCTCCGATACTGTACATCCAGCTTTATGACTGAGCAATGGCTGTGAAAATGCTCCTCGAGTTCTGCTGCAGGACCTGCTGCCGCCTTGGGACACTGGGACCTTGGAAAGGAACTCTGGGTTTAATGCCCCAGTCATTTGCAGCTTGGGCACTAGTCGCCTAATAAAATAATAATAATAATAAATAAATAAATAGTAAATAAATAATAATAATAATAAATGCATCTGCAAAAGCCAGGCCACGAAAGCTAACGCTAGGAAACACAAGGGAAAAAAAAAAGAAACCAAAGCCAAACCACCCAACCCAAACAAGTCCATCGGCCAAAACGTCCTCACAAAATTATTCCAACAGGATCAAGCACATTTTCAGGCACAAGTTTAAACAGAGCAGCCAAAAATCACAACTTGAAGAAAGAAGAGATATAATTCAAAAGTTTAATGAACTTCTACCTTCAAACTGAAGGAAAACTTGTAAAAAGACACATTTATAAACACAAACACACGCAAACGCCTTGAAACTCAGCCTATTTTACAGAGATCCAGAGATCTGCCTCCGGCTGGGAGAGCTGGGAGATGGTCCCGGGGACACCTCCCTGTGACCAGGGTAGGTAACGTCAGCTCCCACAGCCCAACCCCAAAATATACAAAATATGTACAAAAATCGGGCTGCTCCCGCATTATTAGACACCCCCTGAGTTTAATTAGCTCCATCTCCTCCCAGCCATCCTCGGGCATCACCGCTTCCGTGGACCAGTGCCGCCAGATGGGCTGTACTGGTCAGACTGTGGGTACCAGAGCAAAGTCCCAGTGGGAGAAGGTCCCACCGATGGAGTCTCCCGCTCTGCAAAGTCCATGGTGGAGGGAGGGCAGGGGGCTTTAGTCTTCATGAGAAAAGCGTTTCTGGCTTTGGCCAACTGGCTAATTACCAGGGGTTATTTGGTTCATGGGAAGCAGAACTGGGCCTTCTGGGTTTTGGGAGAGGTTCCAGGGAACTTGGTCAAAAATCAAACGTGATGCGATAGGGTAAAACGCTACGAAGTAGTGAAATAACGACGGGGGAAAGTCAAACCCCAGGGGCATTGATTTAGAAAATACACGTCATTGTTTTATACAAAAGAGCTCTGTAAATCAACCCGGAACAAAAGGAACGCGTTACGGCAGGGGAATATCCACGGGAGGCCAAGACCTGACTGAAAGAAGATAAAAGGCAGATTGGATAAATCCAAACCATAAGAAATTCTTCCTTCTCCTTTTTAGAGATGATGGAAGGCCTGGGGAGCAAACAGCGCTCCTCCTTCTGGGAAAGAGACACCTTGAATCCTCAGGAGACCAAAACCAAAGAGCATCCAGTCCCATTTCCTCAGTCCCTGCCCGTGAGATCTGGCGACTCATCTGGGATCCCGCAGCAGGTTTTGATGGATGGAGCTGACGATTCTCCGCAGGTAGCGGTAACCGATGGGGACTTTGGAGAGAACAGCGGAGATTTCCTCCTCCCTGGGAATGATAAAAATTATCACCCGTGTTTGAGAGGACATGAAACATGTAATTCCCCATCCCTGGCTTTGAAAGTGTCCAACTCACCCCACGTTCCCAATGAGCTTTCGGGCGGTGAAGGGCAGAGGAGCAGAGGGGTAGTTGGGAGATAAATCCAGGATCAATTCAAACTTGGCAAAGGCCGCGGAAGCGGAGAACAAAAGCTTCACTCTGTACGAGAAATAAACACAACCATCTATACCAAATATTCAAACATACTGCTACCGCCTTGGAATTAGCTTCCAGAACTGAAAACAGACATTGGAATTGATGCAACAAGCTGGTAACTTCTGAAGAATTCCAGCACAGACTGGAACTTCAGGAATTTCATCAATAAGGCTGAAAGAACCTTCCCACTCCCATCCGCTCAGCGTTCTGAGTCAGAGTGCAAACCCCAGCTTCCCTCGCAGATAAAGTTAACACACTCATAATCCACAGAACCTTGCAAAAATTACAGGACAGCGTAGAATAATAACCAAAAATATGTTTTCTAGTTAACATAAAATATTCCCAGGTAGCTCAAGTTTTCTGAAGTTTTTAGTGGGACTGATTTACCTCCACTTCCAAAATTCTAAGCCTGTTCCATGCATCCAACCCCATTTAAATGAGGGTGGATCTCTCTCCGGCCTAGGACAAGGTGCAGGAAAGGCCAGAGTTGAATTGTATTGAAAGCAGGGGTAAGACCCTCACCAAGGGCACAGCGCCCAGGAAGCAGATGCTTTGTGACAGCACAAACTAGAACAAGCACAAAGTGGGTCTTTCTCAGGTAAATCTCCCACAACTTGCAACTTCCTGAGCACAGGCTGCGTCCCTTCTGTTGACCAAACAGAGCTTTTGTGGGATTGTTGGTGTGCAGCACAACACCCCGCTGGCAAAGGGTAGGACAAAATTAGAACAACCCCTGGGACCAGCATAAGGCACACAGGGCAGGGCTCACGGGCACTTCTTCCTTAAGGATAAACATCGATAACGGAAGTATAAGATGAGTAGTATTTATCTTGTTCCACTGGGATATGTTCCAAAATCAGGAAGTAGTATGAGAAAATGAAAACTAGAGAAAATAAACGTTAGTTTAAGTGCATTTGTCCTTCAACAACTGATTCTGCTTGGCTGAAACAAGTAGAAGATTAAAAAAAAACCAAAGCACTAAGCTCCAGGTAAACTCTTGGCTCTGCTTCCTGTGCATTGCTATGCTCTGGTCTAACGTTTTAAGTGAGAGAGTCCAGTGGAGCAGGGAAGCAGCAGGGAAGGAGAGGTTATACAGTAGCATGGAAATTGGCTGAATCCAAGAACAGCTTAACTTCCATACATTTGAATATTATAGTCCAACTGTACTAAAATAAATTACATTGTTGTTAAAAATCGTGGCATAAAATCTCAATTTCAAGCAAACCAAATTGATAATACTTCAGTGTTTGGTTCCTGATTTCCTAGAGACACTCTCTGAAGGAGTGCTGCAAACCCCGTCTGAAGTTACTTACTTTGTGTCATTGACCTCCGTCTTCAGAAGATTAAATTTTCCACCCCATCTCTCCAGAAATTCAATCTCCTCTCCCAAGACCTTGCACTGACTCACCACCAGAGAGACGTCATGGAGAACCTAAGTGGGCAATCAGAAAAGCAATCACATCGGTGCTCGGGCTGGTAAACTATGTGACACCTGAAAATGCAGTTTATCCTAGAAATTATGCTAAAATCCCCTGCATTTACCTGCTCTCTCAGTTCGTATGTGAAAATGAAATTGTACAAGCATAACACCTAATACACATTCTTTGCCTTAAGTTTCTCCCTTCAGCTCTGTGAGCAGGGATACAGAGTCCCCTCCAGGGACACCAAGGCTGGTTTGGTGATTTAAACCAGGAATTCTTTAGGAAGCAGAACGGCATTCAGCTCAATTCTTTAATTTCTACTAGCAGAAAAAGAAAGGATTTTTTAAAAAATCACTAAGGCAGACATTAATGCAGCAAACAAGGAAGAAACCATAGGTTTTAGGACTCCTGCCTTGAGGGACAGGTTCTTCCCCTGCACCTCAGAACGCCCAGGGGCAGGTTTGGATCTGCACTGATGAAGCATTCATTAAGATGCTTTTGTTCTCGGTACCAGCCCTATTCTCTGTGACAGAAAAGATTTGAGAAAAGATGTTTTTCAGAGCTGGGACATTACCTGGGACAAGTAGCACAGCGTGGGACACTTCTCCTCCCAGCATCCTTGACTTTCAATAAACTGGAAGATGAGTCTTTGGACTAAACATGAGGAGGGTGGAGCTTTTTCCTCTGTAACCCAAAAGAAAAACACGTTGCCATGTGGCTTTTGAAAGATTTCTGGCAACACCTGAGCAGATAACCCACAAATTTACACATGCCTTCCCAAGGACAGGTTATCAGGGCACCTACTTTCAAGCTACTTGAAAAATCTTACCATCCAAGAGAGATTCAAAGTTCAGGCTCACTATCTTTCGGGAAGGATCTTCCCCAAAATCATCCCCATCTGAGAAGGAAAGGAAAAAAAAAACCCCAAAGAGTAATTATTTCCACACTTAGTTCTGGAGTTACAGCTCTTCCTCTTCAGAAACAGCCACTCATTACACACTTTTCTGAATTTTCACAGAAAGCATGGATAAACACAAAGCCACCTCTCAGCTTACACGCTCCCGCTGTTGTATGTTTTCTATTTCCTTTTAGCAAATCTTCACAAATATAGAAACTTTAGGTTTCTATTGTGTAACTATTTAAGCTTTCAAATTCATAAACCCCAGCAACCTACCAATACTGTCACTTACCTATTGGGGGTCCAAACACAACCGTGAGTTCAACAGCGTCATACAGAAAACTAAAGACTGCCTGCTGTTCACTCCATTCCGTAATCTCCCACTCGGTGAAGCTACAACGGGGGGAAAAAAACACCGTCACCCTAAATTGCAAGCAACCAAACCAAATATCTGAAGGACAAAGATCAGAGCATTAAGTGCACTTGCAGTTAGTACCACTGAATATACCAAGGAAATTTTCACTTTCCAACAGAATGTCCGAATCTGTTGGGAATGCAGCATAACACCATTCATTTTACATAAACGTTCAGTTTGGAGTTGGAGGCCAGTTGGATATAGAAAGACTGAACATAGAATCTCACTGCAGAGCAGTTAATGGAAAAACAGCACGTCACACCTGGAAGTTGCCCAAGGCTTTATGGCTTATCCTAGGCCGTGAGGAGATGGGCATCCAAAGATTTCACACATCAAATAGCAAGGAAAACCAAACACAGAAACATTTATATGCAAATGCGAGGCCTCAGAACTAGTTGATAAAAATAAACCCTGAAGGTCTTTTCCTCACTCGTATGTCTCCACGAGTTCCCGGCAGCTTTTCTCCGTTTCCTTCAGCTGGTCCATCTCAACAAGCATTTGCTCATTCTCAGCCTCCAGATCCAACAGTTCTCTGCAAAGAAGCCCACCATGAGATGCAGCACGCTGGTTACAAACACACCCACCCTCTAAAACCTCAACGGCCACATGTTATTTAAGGTCTTTAGATCCTCCACGACATCTCACCTTTGAAGTTCCTCTTCTTGGGCTTTCAGGCTTTTCAATTCTAAGAGGAAGGAAAAAAAGCTGTGAGAGAAAGGAGCAGCAGAGAAAGCCTGAACTTGCTCTGTGGTCCCTGTGCTCAACAACATGAAAGAGCTCAATCCGACGGCTGTTACTGCCACCTGGGTATAGACACGTTGTCACCACAGGTGAGGAACTGCTGAACAGGACAGCCAGTGCACACTCTTCCAAGTCACACCGCACCAAGCCCAAAACTCCATTTTTCCAGGGGAAAACCAGTCCTTTTCGTACTTTAACGTCTGTGTAACTAGCTATATCCAATGCGGAAAAGAAAGCAGTAGTGTTTGTATCCATGTCAGAATTAATATATCAGAATTTAAAAAACAAAAGTGCTGTTCAGCTGGTACATTACCTTTCCCGAGGTTTTTCCCTTCTGCCGTTCCATCATCGCAGTCTTCTTCCCATTCTTCCCAGTCCGAATCTATGGGAAAGAAGCATCAGGTCTCTGCAGAACTTAGATTCCACTTTGTCTGTCTGTGCGTTCTACGAATCTTAGTATTTCAAAGCTAACTTAGAAAAATGTACCAAAAGCTGGAAGGGTATCTACCAAAACCCTCAAAAATGAGAGATAACAAGGAAAACTCCTTTTATTGCATTGTTTCAAAGCTGCTACTGTGCAACTGATTTCTACTTAAGGCATTGGAAGAAAATTTCTTGGAAGAAAATACAGAGCACATCATTATGCAGCGATACTGGTCACCAGTTTGGAAACACACACCTGCTTCCAGAGCAACAAGACAGCTCTCGGCCTCCTTGATCAACTCATCCACCTTCTCCATTCGTGACTGTAGCTTTTCATGTTGTTCCTAAGATGGAAAAATTGTAAGTCAATAGCATTTTTTAAAAAGCTGAACTGTGTTTCTGGGACCACCACGTGGACCTTTGCTTGCTGAGAAGCTAATGAAGGCAGCTGACGTCGTTAGAGCGAAGAGGCAGACTGACAAACACTAAGGCAGTAGCTTAGTAAGGAAGTATCAGATAATTAGCAATGTGACTTTCCTAAAGACTTCTCTTATGAAGGGATAAGACATGGAAATCAATACATTCATAGAGCTCTCAACATGTACAGCTTTCTGATCCCTATCACAGTGCATCACTTCTGCATTTCCTTGATAGTTACTAATTGACATTCCAATGGTATAAAGAGCTAATTTCTGATGACATTTCCTTTAATACTCCCATTTTTCACTCTGTTACTTTAATTGCCAAAACCTTTAGGCCAAAGGTTACTACAGTGTAAGTGCAAGAAACTCACTGTCCCAATGGGTTTTACATTTGCATAAAAATAAAAGGGGAGTATGTTTAGTAAGAAGGAGACTTTCAGGAGAATGCACACTTACACACAGTAGTTATGCTCCTACACTTGACAGCCAAAGACAGAGGAAATATGGCAGAAGTTCCTTTTGCTAAAGCTCCCCCCCCTTACCTGCGCGCTTTGCAGCAGTTTGCTGTACAGCGTCTCCTTCTCATTGTGAGCCAAGATTTTGCTCTCCTTGGTGAAATAGGATTTCATCTTGTTCAATTCTGCTCCAAAGCTCTTCAGCTGCAGTGAAGGGAAAATACAGAAGAGAGTGAATGGGCCCATGCAACAACAGGTTGTTGGATTGATCCTTTAGGCTCTTTCTCCCTTCTCTGTTCCCCACAATATCCCATTTCTCCACATGACACTTGCAAATTAAAGCAAATTTAAGGCTGGGCAATCCCTGTCAATTCAAGCACAGTTGCCTATGAAAGGAACTCATTTTCTTCACAAAGATCCTAGCCTCGGTGAGATCCTCTATCAGTCTAATTATGAACTATGATAAATACTGTCTTTTATCAATGTTGAGACTTTATATTTGTTGAATAATCTTTACTCTTGCCATTAGTACCACAGAAAACAGAATCTCTTTATCTAACGTCTCAGTTGTGGCTGGGATACTTTTATAATGCTTCTGGGCTTTCAATGCAAATGTCTTTGCCGTACTTTTCTGTGCCCGTGATCATTAGCATTCTCCTTCAAATACGCTCCGGCTTCAGCTTTTGCTTTGGCGTGTGACCACGTTACTGCACTCCAAATCCCTGAGGCAGTTTTATTTTCTGTTCATTTTACACCTTGCAACATCACATGTCTTTCTGACCTAAATAAGCATTTCAGTTAATGGCCAGTTCTGCTGCACCAACGAAGCCACAGAGCCTCCACAGCAAGAGTTCACTTTTCCCTTCCACAGTCACACTGTTTGCTTAGATCCCTTGGAGTTTCTCTTCTCTTTTCTGCCCTCAACTAACCCGAATTATCAAGTTTTTCTGTTTTATAGCAACATATTCCCTTTAATATATTTAAAGGGCACATATCCTTGTGTTCTCCTGATATATGAGAAGTTCTCACAGCAGTATTCCATTCAGAAAGTATTTTGCCTTGTATCACCCACCTGCCCCGTGTTATTCTGTGACCATTCTGGTTCCTATTTTATTTAAATACATAAATTAACCTTACTTCTTCATTATGTAAGAAACAACATTCCCTCTTTGTGCAGTATTACCTCTTCGTCAGAGCAGGTTCTCATTACTTCCCACAAACCCTTATTCACGTTCACCAGGAGTTCGTCTTGGAGATTTACGTACTCTTTTAACCTGAAATGCGGAAAAAACAAGTTGAAAGAAAGTCTTGTTGCAACTGCACTGAGCTCATAAAGGAGCACGTTGGTATTTACACAATTCATTCCCCTTTTCCAATTAAAACACGAAAAAGTAAATATTTTCATTTAGTTGGGTCTTACATCTTGGGGAGACCTAAAGCCTTAAACGTTTGTTAAACTCTAGCACATAACATAAAGTGCATTTCCTGTAGTCTTTGTGCTGAGGGCAGGGCTGCAGGAGGTGGGGAGGCAGAGAGCCACAGATGGGAACTGGTGCTAATGAGAAAAAGTGCTGGGAAAAATCTTACTGCTAATTTTGAATTTCATCATAAAACTTGTTTCTGCACATAAATTATAGAAGGCACAATGAATCAGACCAGAAGTGACCTTCAGGTGAGAAAATAAATCATGTAACTGTATTTCAATCTAATAAATGCTGGAAGATTGGAACAAGCAACAGATCGTAAGCAGTTACAGTTCTGCTTTCTGTGTTTGATCGTTTTTGATACAATTTAAAAAACTGTACTCTGACTCTTCTGATCTGCGACAGAGACACTATTACAAAAGATAAATTGCTTGAGGAAAATCAAACTTTGATTATCTCCATAACCATGACTCCTCCCCGAGAGGTAGCCCTTTACCACCTAAATCTGCAATGAGCTGGCTGCCAGCACGCAGTTGGTTAATTATCATTTTTTATTGTCCCCACATGTAACGCATGAACTTTCTTGAGGGCACTCTGTGGGCAGCCCGAGCTGAAACAATGGTTACTGATACACGCTGAGACTGAACCCCACTCACTCCTCTATCTTCTGAGAAAGGGCCTGGCAATCCTCTTCATAAATACGCAGCTTGGGGCGGTAAATGTACTGGCTGTAAAGGAGGTCTTCTGGAGTGGGTGGTGAGCTGACTGCACACTGGGGAAACCGGTGAAGGAAAAGAAAAAAACACGCAGACTTTTCAGAAACAGCAACTTTCAATCAAGTCATGTACAGAAACCAGTAAAAGGCCCAGAAGCTTTATTTTTGCAGAACAGAAACATTACAGGATGATTACAAAGTAAGATTATCACCTTGCTGGTAGGAACTGGTGCTGAACCAGGGGTACTTGTCTGCACACAAAAAAATAGTTCCCGTGTCTGCATGAATTCAGCTGAAACCTTTCAGGATCAGGATACTGAACCTGGGTTCAGGCAGGACAGACTCAAGGGGCAGAAATAAAGAGTAAGAATGTCCTGGTGAAGCAGTTAAGAAGGGAGTAGAAGAGGGAGCGGGAGGCAGAGCAGCATTGCAGGGTTCTGGTTTCAGCGGCTGACAGACACAGTAAGAAGATAAAGTGAAAAGGTTAGACTGGGCTTCTAATTTTTGCTTTCAAAATTATCATCTTTAAAACAAGTTGAAAAAAAGCAAGAACAGATAGTCCTGAATATATGGTATTTCCTTAACAGATTGAAATCTGTTCTGTTTTTCAGTACTGAGGAAAAAAAGGATCAGACTTAGAGAGGTGAAGAAGCAAAGAGGGAAGAGGCAGCACGGGGGGTCTGAGACATTCGGCAAGGCAGAACTGCCTCTGGCTTAGCTCAGTGAAAGGCCTTTAATGCAGACCGGTTACTTGAGAAAAATTAAAAAAAAATAACCAAGCCCAAAGCGACAAAGGACTCTAATTGAAGGTCAGTTCTATTATCCATCTCAAAGGACAGATACTCACATTGGCTGGAACATGGCTGCGCCGGGGCTTCTGAATGGGAACATGGACTTGAAGAAGTGTAAAAAACTCCCCAACTGTGATAACACCATTCTGAAATTTCTGTAAAGATTAGGAAAACCGTAGAGATAAGTACATTTCTCAAGCAAGAATGCTTGCTTGCCTGTATGCACACAAGTATTTTCCTGCACGGACAAGAAGTTAGCACCGTTCAGCTCGTCACGTACCTCCTGTAAGTTATCTTCACAAATGCTGTCCGTGAGAAGCAGCGACTCCATCTGACTGCTCCGCTGAACTAGCCAGGGGAAAAAGGGGGATATTGCTGGGGTTAGTAACATTCTTACGGAAATAGGAACCTAAGTTCATTAGCTCTAGAAAAAAAGGCAATTTTAACGTAGAGTTTGACCTTTCTGTGTGTTTCCAGTGCTGAATGAAGTAACTAAGGAAACAACTACTTGGGACAAATAAGGAGGACTAGGTTTAGAATCTAATGTAAAATAAACTCTGTGCCAGGGCAGTAGTGAAATGTTGGAGATCTCTCTGGGAGGAAAGCCATACGTCACATAGTAAAAAGTAGTACAACTGGGAAAGAGACTCCATCACGTTCTCAGAGGGCATCCCACGCATACAGAGCCCAAGCTTTGAAGGTGAAAACAGAGCATTGGAGCTCTGAGCCAACAAGGGCTACTGCCTCACTCAAAGGAAAGGCCCAGCTTCTACTGGGTAAGGCATATGCTTCCATAGTCACTGAAGGCCAAAACTGGAACTGGTTTTGTAAACAGAGGCAAGATATCACTTCTCAGATGACTGGCAGATTTCTGCCTCATTGCTAGGTATGAGCTACTGAGCAAGAGCTAATTAAACCGGGGAGCTGAATCTGCTTAGAGCCTGTCCCTGCAATGTGCTCTGAGGAGCCTTCTTCCAAGAGCATCGTGCTGAGACACGCAGACTTGTTCTGCATGGAACCAGCTTAAAATCACCTGTGGACCAGCAGAGATTGAGACGGGGCCTTAAACTACCTCATCAGCCCAACTTGCCCTGGGAAACAAAGCTGGACTTAAACTCTGCTCCTTTTTCTTCCCATCTCAGTTTTCCTTGAAGGGCTTGGATGTAGAAGCACTGACGGGCTGGGTGGGAAGCTGTGACACAGGCATTCAAGGCCTTTCACAAATGAAATATACTCTACAGGCAGGGCTCTTCCTTGAGTAAGCGTAGAGAACACAAGGTTTGAGGCTGTTCCCACAAAGGAAGTCTTACTTGTGAATTCAGTGTCAGGCTTAACGGAGTCCAGAGAGCTGCTGGTGCTGGCGTGAGTGCAGTCAGGGCTTTTTGCTGACGGATTTGGAGGCTCTTCATCTTCACGAGCTTCTGCTTGGCTTTGAGAGACAGCGCCAAAGGTAACCTAATATTAGCAAGTTTAAAAACAAGGAAATATTAAAAGAGGTCTATGAAACAATACAGGAGTTAAGTTCATCAGTAGCTTACTGTAGCTGTTTCTTGACATTCAGAATTGGTTTATTTTTAGTATCGGCACATTTTACATCAATCAGCACGACAAACCGGCCTTTTCCTACACTGATATATAGGAAGCAAAGCTGCAAAATCCTTCATTCCTTTCTCAAAGCAGGAGCCACCACAGCACACTCTTCCCGCTTTTGGAACTAGAAAGTTTTGACTGCTGATGTACAAACATGCTTTTAAGGTCAGATTAACATTAGCACAGATTTTCTTGATTCAGCTGCAATTTATGCTGTCTATGAAAAAGCTAATTTAAACTAAACATCCATGTTTGGATTTTAAGTAATTGCTTTAGGCCTTACTCATCGTACCTAAGCAACACCTAGCAAATAGTTTAGTTCAGAGGAGTAGGAGGAGTTAGTCGAGAAAGGGTTAAAAGGATACTATGGAGAGAACGATTTACGATTGACATATCCCTTATCCGTCTGCTTTGTGTGGCTCAGGAAAGTTGGACAGATCAACTCCATCCTTCTATTCTGGCAAAACAATATAAAATCCAGGGGATGACATAGCAAAACGACAGCAAAGTGGTGGTGAAGAGGAACAAGAAAACCTACGGGCAGATCTGCTCACAGCCCAACATTAAGCAGAAGTCTGTTAGTGGGCACTGTATCCTTAGAGAGAGCAATCAGGCTCACCTGCAAGTCCTGGGAGGCCTCGCCACCCGTGTTTTCATTCCTCTTGACCTTCTTTGCACCTTGAAGATCCTCCTCATCTTCTTCCAAGGCTCTTTTTGCGTTGTTGCAAGTTTTTGTCTTTTCAGATTGATTCTCTTCATTGGGGGAGAGTTGGTTTTGGCTTATCTTATCGCAAGCATTTTCCACGAGTTCAGAGCTTACAGATTCACTGGAATCCATTTCTTCCAGGCAGACAGGAAAAAATTCTTCTGCTATAAACTGTGAAGGGCTGAAGTTCTGCCGACTGGACGTGACGGTACCTGGGGTTTCACCAGTCTTTACGCTTCCTTCTGGAACTGGTGCTTCTCCTTTGTCTGCAGATTTTGCATTTATGCCCTGTACACTAGAAACAGAAGGGTTTCTTCTGTTTGGTAATTTAGGCTGGAAGATACCCAGAGGGACATTTAGTCCTTGATATTTAAGTGCCATGCCTAAATTTGCATCTATGGGGGCAGCTCCAGATTCAAGACTTGGGTTTTCCTGCTCTTTATTATAAAATAAATTATTTGGTTCATTTACAGTGTTGTTTCCTAACTTCACGGTATCCTCTGGCTGAATTGATTTGGGCAACTGGTCAGAAAAAGCAGTTTCAGAGAGAACTGTGGATTTCCTTCTAATATTTTTCAGTTTTGAACAAACATTTAAAATACCTGATAAGTCAGGTGCAAGAGCGGGATCTCTTGGACTGTCACTGACCAAAAGCTGCTTAGTTTGGTCAGAGTTTATTTGAAAGTCCTTCGGAGGTGCCTCCCCCTCAGTTGGCAGCCCCCCATTTTCCTCTGGTTTCTTGTTAGAAGCTGGACCGAGGCTTGCTCCAGCCGAGCCTGAATCTGTACCTAAATCTTCACATCCAGATGAATCATCTTTCAGTACTTGGTTCCTCCGAGTACTACGTGCATCTGGAGAAGCCTTCAAAGAATCTGGCTGCTGGATGGGACGTGAAACACCAGATACCAAATTCCTAGTTTCTTCACTGCAATCTATGGGCCCGTTACTCAGAAGCTTGATAGAGACTCTCTTTGATTCCGGGTTTTCTGGCGGTAGGAAACCCTGCTGACTGCTCTCAGGGATGGAATTATCCGGGGGAAGGTCAAGATCCCGTGGTGTCCGCACACCCAGAGTCTCTTCTGGAAGTGAGACAGAATGGGCAGAATCTGGTGTTGTGCCACTGGGGACTTTGCAAGCTCCTTTCTCACTGGGAGATGCTGGGGCTGCTGGAGCAGAAGAGGCAACTCTGCCCTTATCCTCAGATTTTGTGTGATATTCACTGTTCAAGTCTTTTGTATGCGGAGAATCTGTTTCATCTCTGCAAGATGACGACGCACTACGCGAGTCTGGTGGCTGAGTGCTTTTATACAGCACTTCTTGGTTCTCAAATCCATTAATATTGTTATTAACAGCAATAGTATGGGATGCAGTTATTTCCATATCATCTTGGTTGTGGGTAAACACAATGGTTTTATCAGGAGGAACCGCAGAAGTGGCAGGAATGGACACTCTGTCCCGTATGTCCATTTCACCACTTATCACAGCTGTGGGAGTCTGGGTGATCTCCATGTCCTCAGCCAAAGTAAAAATGACAGTTTTGCTCCCTGGGCAGGAGGCGGTTTCAACCTGCTGGGCCAGGTTTAATGTCCCCTCAGAAAAGACTCTTTCAACCCTTTGATCAACAGAGTGAGACTCGGTCATTTCCATGTCAGCCTGGAAACTCGTGAACATAATGGTGGAAGTTCCAGGAAGGGAGTGTGTGAGCTTCCTGCCTGGCCGAGAGTGTTCTTCCAGAGCCGCAGTGTGGGTTCTAGTGATTTCCATGTCGTCCACAGCAAACACCGTAGCGTCGCTGTAGGAAAGCGCTCGCTGCCCAGCCTCCTGATCCACGCTTGCTTTGCCATCACACACAACCTTTGCAGTATTTTTATCAGCAGAGCAAGACTCGGTGATGTCCATGTCAGCCTGGCTACTTGTGAATGGAACAGCTTTAACAGGAGGAGCTGAGACAGAACAAAGCCCTCCCTCGTTTTGCGAGACGATTTCATGGCCTATTGCAGCCGTATGGCTCGCCGTGATCTCCATGTCGTTATTCTCATCAGTCAGTGAAAATAAAACAGTCTTTTCCCCTGTTGTTCCCTTCAAGCTCTTCCTTCGAGCCCTTTTAGCCATGTTAAGCATCCCTTGAGACACAACCTTTTCCATAGATTTATCAATTACAACAGTATCCAGTCTACTTATCTCCATGTCATCGTTGTAGGTAAAAAACCGAGTTTTATCTCCAGAAATGAAGGCTGTGTCATCATTCGAATTTTTATGCTGCAAAATTATTTTGTCTGCTGAAACTGTATGACTTCTGGTGATGTCCATATCAGCGTCTTCTGAAAATATGGTAGTTTTCTCACTTGCAAAAGGCAGATGTTTTAGAGCAGTGGTGGTTAACATTTTCCTGCCAGATGCCAAGCGGTACGCATCGCGCACAGGCTCCTCCTGCCTATTTGTCACCACGGCCCCTTTTGTAAAGGATGTTATTTTATTTTCATCTTGAACATGGCACCCAGGAACTGATAAAGCAGCACTGACGTTGCAATCGGGGGCCATCACCGCACAGTTTCCAGTCAAGTCCATGTTTTCACCAGAAGGAAACACAACTGACTTTTCTAAAAACGAAGGCAAGTGGGAACTTCCCTTCCGTGGCTCAGAGGTGTTGGCTCGAAAGGGCTCCTCAGCCCCCCTCAAGGGCAGGCCAGAGACTGTTTTACCAACCGAAAATTCTCTCTCAGAATCGACTCGAGCTGGCAATACTTTGTTTGCTACCCTCATAGTATGGCTTTTCTCTTGTCTCTCTGAGGTTTGGCAATCTGTGTTTATTCCGAATATTGTTCCAAGTTGTTCATTTCCTTTCATTCCAGAGGGAGTGGGCTCATTACTGGAAATAAACGAACCACTTGGAGCCAAAGCAGTAACAGTTTGCTTTTTTGTGTTCATTTTCAAATCCCCACGGCCTGTTGTTGGAGTCTGACTTGTGGTATCTCCACCAGGAAACGGGAAGGTCTGGCTTTGCAGCTGCTTGGCCATGTCATTACTGTGATTATCATTATTCTCATCTTCTTGTACTGTATTAATAGGAGCAACACCAAAGGCAGCGGGATGGGTTTTGGTGATGTCCATGGTTTGATCACCTGAAAACACGCCCATTCTGCCATTTGTGCAGGAAACTGAAGCATTTCGAAGGTTTGTTCCCAAAGCCTGTGATGTAACAGCTTTTTGCCTTTGCAAAGACACGAACGCAGAGGTGTTGGGGACAATATTCTCAGGGACTTCTCTCTTTTGTTCTTGCAATGGACGCATGCTCTTTACACAGGAACTCAGACTGCTTGCCTGAAAGTTTGCTTTTCCAAGCTTCTTATCCACCGTTATCACCCCAAGATCTCCAGTGTTCATTCCTATAGCCTGGCTTCTTTTCATATCCCCAGTGATACTCATCACCTCAAGATTTTCCTTGTCCATATCTAAAGAATTTGCATTTTCACTGACATTTTTATACTGGTTCTTTCTTGGAATCATTTTACAATGCATTTGTTTTGCTTCTGCAGTTGTCCCATTGCTTTGATCATCAATAACAACAGCGTGGCATTTAGTTATTTCCATTTCTTCCTGCTCGTTCACACTGAGAGATGTAGATCTGTTCTGGAGAAAATGAGGTTTGCAGGTGACAGAGGTGAACACTCCAGCAGCAGACTGGTTTTCAGCATTCTTCCCATCATCCTTGACAACACAGGTTTTAGTCAAGTCCATATCTTCTCCTGAGAATAGCACTGTCTTCTCACCTGGCCGGGAAACAGGCTGAGCGTTTGGTGGTCTGTGCTGAAGTCTGCTCTTAGAAACACCATCAGACACTGAATCTGTGTGTGAACCCCAGCCAACATCCACTGAACCTGTCCCGTGGTCTTGGGTCACTCTTTCCATTCGTTCATCTGAGCCCACAGATAGTTCAAATGCACTATTTTTATATGACGCAGAAGCTCGATTATCTAAAGGTGTTAAACTCTTTGTGATGTCCCCGTCACCATGTGCTGGGCGTCTGTTTTCTGTTAGCAAAGGGTTCGGATGAACCGGCTTTTCAAAAGCTTGATGATGTGAACTGTTTGTTTCTTTGGTGCTGGCACTATAGATTACATCTGTGTAATTCCCAGTAATTTCCATGTCATCACATTTAGAAAAAACAACAGTTTTATCACCTCGGAAGACAGTCTCAGAAGAAACGGATCCCGGGATGGCAGACATTCTTCTGGGCTCTTGTTTAACAGTTCGCAGCGTTGCAGGATCTCCTCTGTCTTCAGCAGTTACTGGCTTTTTGTCTGTACAAAGTTGAGGGTCTTGCTGAACAATTAAGTGCTGATTAGATGCTGTCTTTAAAATGGAATTATCTAACTCGGTGGATGGGAAATCCTTTTTGAAGTTTAGGCTTTGATTCCCAACACTGGAGAAGGGAAAAGACATTTTTGCAGTGTGACTGGTTGTCATATCCATTCCATCGTCTACGAATGCCTCGGTAACATCCCCGCACAGAAACCGCTCCGGTGGAGCTTCACAGCCACCAGAAAACACAGCTTTGACATCGGATCCCTGGCATTTTGTCATTTCCATTCCATCCTCTTGCCCTCTAAAGAATTTTGTTACATTGCAGGTGTCGGAGGGTTCATCGGAATGTACCAATTCCCCCGACACTCGTGCCGTGGCTTCTGAGACTTGTGATGAGACAAAAAAAACATTCTCTTTTTCAGGTCCCCCAGTAGGATTGGGTGCCTTTTCATTTGACTGCAAGCTCATCAAAAATTCATTGAAATTTATTTTTTTTACAGTAGTTGCATCTTCCTTCTGTTCAAAAGACGGGCACGAATGGTTTGTACGGTCAGAGAAGAAACTACATTCTTTGCTTGTTTCTGCCTTTCCATGATTAGAGTTTAACCCAGCCAGAAACGATGTGATATCTATTTTCTCGGTTTTGTCAGCTTGGTTGTTTTTCAGGTTTCGTGTAATCACTGCAGTGTGACTGGCTGTCATATCCATTTCATTTTCCTCCGAAAAGATGAGGGTGGTGTCAGGCCGATCTGCTCTCTGAACGGTGTTGTCCACATCATGCCACTGAAAAAAAAAAAAAAAGAGGAAGAAATTGCAGTTACTGACACATAAAACAAATGATACGATGGTTTATTCTATTTCAAACAGAAGTCAGGTAACGCAGTCCTAAGGTTATAGCTCCATCTTTATACCCTTTTTTTTTTGGAAAAAAACCCAACCTGATTTCAGTTCTCCTCAATAAGCAATAACACAGTCAAGAGAAGGACGACAACTGAGTTATTAGAGCGTTTCATTTTTAAATGGCTTTTTTGGAAAGCAATTGTCTCAGTTTTAGTGTTGGGCAGAGACTTCATAGCTAGACATATCTCAGTAAGCATGGAACAGTTATGCAACAACCCCACCAGATTTTAACTGGTTTGTTCCTAGCATTCATTAACGAGAGCTAACAAACACTTTTAAGCCGTATCTTTAAACTCAACGTGAAAGTCAGAAGCCACTGGAGTAAGGGAGACTTTGGGCAATTGCTTTGTTTAACAGCACAGCACCATGAGATCATCCCGGACTGTCACATGGGTCAGGATTTCTGTGCAGCTGAGCCCGTGAAGGTCTTGGCTAAGAATCCTGTGCTTTATCACTGGATTCAGCTCAGGAAATTCAGTCACCTTTTCATGCTAATCACCGCAATCTGTCTAAAGCTCTTTAGCAGCAGGAACAGAGTACATATGTGCATGTCGTTCTACCCACGGAAGAAAAAATACACAGGCAGAGAGTAGCATGGCAGAAAAAATACAAACCCAGAGCTACCTGAAACATAAGATCCTTTGCATCTTCTTAGTTAAGAATTGAAAAGACTGGAGGAAGTAGCTGAGGTACTGAGAAGCTCACAGGCAATTTTAGAAGCAAGAGTTATCCCTACTGCAGTATAATACCTATCAGATTAGGACAATACCTCAAAATAGAGAAGATGAGCTCTCGGAAGAATTTTATGTGAATACAAGGATGTGATTTTTAGGCAGCTGAGTTACTTTTCTCATCTTTACTATGCAAATTATTGGAATATATTTTGGACACTGATATTCTCAGCACCAAATAAACAAAAGCCTCCCCATACCTCAGTCTGCTGCACCGATGCCTGGATAGGGGCATGAAGCAAAGTGTCCATCCCTGTCAAAAGAAAAGGAAATACTCCAGTTGTTGCACTACTTTCTTATTATTTTAATCACTGAGCTGAAGATCTATGCACTTGTTTTACAAATACTGCTGAGTAAGTAAGTACTATTAAAACCAAACATATCCTGAAAATATTTTCAGTGCTCCCTTCAGCATGTGGAAGAGCCGCCTGTGCTTCTACAATCGATGCCTGTAAACAGCTTTAAGGAACAAAGCCCGTCTGTGCCATAGCCCTCTCGCTCAGGGAGACTGTTCCAAGCATGTTAAGGATCAATAGATTTGAATAGTCATTTTGTTATGAAATCTATTTCCAGACTCACCAGTGATCTCACACGGAACGGCTTCAGGTTCTTCATTTCTAGAAAAGGCAGGTTAGGGAAAGAGTTTGTTAAAAGATTTCAAAACAAGGCTTCGGCAATATCCTGAAAAAAATTCTGTCGCAGAGCTCACACAGGCCTGGACAGAGGGTACCAGACACTACTAATGTTTCTTCAATATATTCTAACGCGAGCTGCAATCTTACTTCCCCCTTCCAGTCCCTCGAGGGGCTCCAGGAAAGCTGGGGAGGGACTCTGGATGAGGGAGGGGAGCCCTAGGAGGAGG
>JAOXNH010000039.1:69378289-69391000 GCA_028566575.1 Bartramia longicauda | reverse complement strand
AATCTGAATCTCCTCATTTCCAATTTAAAACCATTACCCCTTGTCCTGTCACTACACTTCCTGACAAAGAGTCCCTCATGTAAAGCCTTAAATAAGGAATTCACTCCAGCATCAGCCCTTATTTCCTTACCCCAGTGCCCTGGGGAGCATGGGCAGGGATTTCTCCCTCTTTAACTATCAACCACCTGGAAAGGAACAGAGATGCAGCTGGGACAGGCTGGGGCTGCTGTCCCCACCTGCTTCAAGTGTTTATTTCCAGCAGCAACAACAGAGGATGCAGTTTCTGGTGGGGAAAAAACTGCAGAATCCTGGCAGGAAGGGGGATTTCTTGCCGAGTGGGGTTTGTGGGAGCAGGGAACGATGCTTTTTGAGTCATGGGTGGGTTCATGGACCAGATGTGGTCTGCTCAAGGTCCCATTTAAGATGTGGGGGTTAGTGAAGCAGTCATGGCCCGTGGGATCACGGGTGGCTGCTGCGATGCAAAGCTCATCCCTGCATCCATGGTGTCCCCCAGAGAGGTGACAGCCTGTCCTCCCGTGGGGTTGTCCCCTGTGAGCATCATGGATCCAATCACTGTGAGAAAGGACAAGGACCAGAGCACAGAAACTGCTCAATTATGTTTTTTCACCCAGAAATGGGCTTGTGTGACAGCCACAGCCACGGTGAGTGTGGAGAGCACTGCAGGGTCAATGCTCTTTGTGGGGGTTTTTGGAGACCATACGACGTTTGCTGTTCTATTCAACGCTCACCTTCATCTGCAGGGGAGGAGGACGTGGCCTGAGATGCAAACCTGCTTCTTCCCGAGGGCTGCTGAGGAACGCAGGCCAATTCCCTGCAAAATTCTTACAGGAAAATAACATTCCACTGTTTGTCCAACATCAGACAAAGAAAATGCAAAGAAGAGGTCCCTTTCCAGCAGGTCCATTTTCTTCTCTCATTAATGTCACCGACTGATAAAACTCCCTGTAGTTTCAAAGTCAAATCAAGCCTCTTCTAAATTCCAGATTGTCTGAGAGGCATTTACTGAAGGGGCAGAGGACACAGTTTCTGTGTTTTATAAAACTTTTATAACTGTAAACAGAGAGCAGGATCCAGAGATTGGAGGGACCCGACCCCCTCGCGCAGGGTTTGTCCAGGCTTCCTACTGTTTGCTCCACTTAGCGTTAATTGACCCAAAAGGATGGTGTTTTTACTGTTTGCCTTGGGCTGTCAGTCCTCCTTGGAACCCACTCACCGGGCTGTTATCCAGTGCGGAGTCTTTCTCTCTTAATTTCCTCCCATCACAAGCTCTATTACTTCACTCTTAATTAAAACCCCTTAAATTGCCCTAAATAGCTCTTCTTGTCCTTTTTTCTTCAGTCTGGGGCTCAGAGGCACTAATGTGAGGGGGTGGGTGGCCCTGAAAGGGAAGACCCACTACCCCTTCATTCCCATAATCCGAAACAATTTATGTGTTTCATTAAAAATATATAAATATATATATATCTCTCTCAAACCTGGAGAACTGATCTACAATGAGTATGAGGTTTCCTCTTCCACGCTTCCAGACTAGACCAGAATTTGCAATTACTGAGCTCCAGGAGAACCAGCCCCCACCACCAGGCTCCCCGCCGAGATGTTTTGTCTCCCCAAATTATGTGCAGGAAATGGGAAACCACTGCTTTGCGAGGGGTGAGGTAAAACCCAGGCGTCTTCTGAGAATAAATTCAGAACCTCCCCAGAAACCCAGCGGCCACGGTCTCCGATTCAAAGAAACCGGATACGGAGAGAGGAACATAATCTGCTCACTTAATGAGAGTGAATGAGGCAAACGGGTGCTGAGAACATGTTTGAAGGCTGATTCTGCAGAGCTTTCCCCAGGAAGACACTGTTACCTTTGGCTACCAGAAACCCGTGGGTATAAAAGGGACAGTTTTGTCAAACCACCCTGCGTTATTGAGACTTTTGCCTCCTTTCAGACCCTGGCCAGCTGAAGCCCGGCTGATGAGCCAGGGCTCTTGCCATCCCGGTGCCGCTCTCGGGCTCAGCGGCAGCCCGCAGAGAGCCCTCCCGCAGCCTGTTGCCAGGAGCTGAAGAGGTACTAAATTAGCCAAAAGTTAGCCTGCTAAAGGGGTTTTTTAATTAAGTATGAGAGTCTTGAATGCAGGGTATGACCTTCGTAAGCAGCTCTCCCTGCAGTTCGCATCCGGCTTAAATGTTTGATCAGTTGATTTGGTAAAACGGACAAAGACCTCCGGGCTGGGGGTCTTGGCACGTTGCAAAGGTCCAATCAATTCCCAACTACACGTGTCTCAGCTGAGATTAATCCTTTTTTAACTGTCAGGATGAGGTACAAGATGATCCACTCCTCAGCTGAGGACAGTATTTTTGATTGGTGAAATTGTTCTCTGTGAGACCCAAGAGATTTCAACGCCGGTGGCTTGGGACCCCCAACATGTTCTCCATGGAGTGAAACCCTCACAGTTGTGTAGATCCTTCCCAATATATTATAGATAGGCATTTAAAGACCTCATGGTCCTTTTCTCTGGTGAGATTCTCCCACCTGCTAGGAGATGGCCCAGGAGCATTCAAGACCATGTTTTGAATTGTCATTGACATGGAAAGTGGTGATACGGCATTCAGGTGGATTGCCATCTTCTTTGTGCTCGCATGATCCTCCTTAGATTGGTTATGATCAGTGATTTCAGTAATTCAGGTACGTGACTTTAGCCTGCCTGTTTCGAGCGAGTCTGGTTCCGTCCTCGTTGCCCACCTCCCAATGTGCCCCCCACCTCTGGTGACTTGGTGGCTTCTTCCTTTCCCTCAGGATCCCAGACTGAGTTGTTTGAGGGCTCCTCCAAGGACCACCCGCTGAATCACAACCTTTTTTCTCCAGCGCCAGCCCCAGCATCAGCTTCGGGTAGGGATGTCTGAACATCTGGTGTGGACAATCAAGCCCAGGTTCTCCACAGCCTCCCCCAACCCACTCCCTTCTCATCGCTCCCCATCTTGCACCACTAAGAAAGCTGGAAAACTTTGTGAAGTGGAAGGGTACTGCCAGCAGGGTTCTTCTTGTCAGAGACCTCCAAAAAGGAAAATATTAAGAGACAAACCTACAGAGGGATTTAACAACAGCAAGGGCCCAGGCCATTTAGCCTCAGCCTGTTTAGATGTCTACAGCTCTGAGAGGAAGATAATATTATTTATTATGGTGCCGTTCTTTAGAAAGCACTCGAGACATTATCATTTGAAAGAGCTTACATACATGCAAGGTATTATTACCATTATTTGATTACCATTCATGTTTCTCCCACAGCTGCAAATGTGTCCTGCCTTTGTCCTGCCTTTCAGACTGAATTGGGATGCAGCATTAGCTATAAATGTACACGAAGGATCACCGGTTTTTTTCATGTGTACTGAATCGCCTCTTGGAAATTTCCTCCTTTGTCTTCCAATCAGGCACAGCAAACAAAATTAGCCTGGTAATTTTCCACTGGTTTTAGCCTCCCCCCTTGACTATGTTTGTTCTGTCTTGATGTCATCAGTGATGAACACGGCGGCAGTTGACAAAACAGCCAGTGAAAGAGAACCTCCTCTGCTGAACTGGGACCATCAGACAAATTTTGGTTGTGGAGGAACTTGGCTGGAAAATTCTTAGGAAAGGTTGATGTATTTTATTTTGTTATTGTTTCCTGGTTTATTAAGAATAATGCTATGACTCTAGCCAGGGATCCCTTAATTTCCGATTTCCTGGACAGGTCTTGCAAAACAGCTTCTGCGTTTCCCTGTCAGCAGAGGTTTCATGGCCCGTACAAACTGTGCCCAGCTCTTCCTCCTCAGGTCTCGGTTCAGGCTGCAGAGGCAGGTCTGCAGCATGTACACAAATACACTAGGCTTATTTTCACTTCTTTTGGCCAAAACCACTACAACTCAGGCCTCCGGTAATGATTTTTTTTTTCTTGGCAGAAAGGCAGCTCTTCTCCCCAGTCACATTTCCAAGGGGGCTCTTCTTTATTCACAAAATTAGCTACTTTGAAATGAAAAAAGGCTAGCTGAGAAGAGCAGCAGCATCAGGGAAACACATACCTACCTCCACAGAGGGCTCCTGGCCACAGCTGGAGGTAATAAATAAGATGGGAATTAAAAACGTGGGAGCAGAGAGTGTGGCTGGGCGGGTATTTGGACATTTTGTCCTCTCCTTCCAAGGAGTTTGGTGGTGGTTGCCCTCGCCTGCAAGCGGAAAGACACGCTGATCCCTCTCCCTCCTGCCTCAGCCTTTCCCACCGCCCTCTGCTTGCGGAGCTGGGGTTTTGTGCCAGGGACCCTTCCAGGCTCCGAGCTCCGGTTTGACTTTCTTATTACCTGGGAATGCTGCAGAATAAACAGCTCCCGTGCTCTCCTCCGCCCTACGAGGGCAGAGGCAACGGCTCTGAGCCCCCGAGGAGCCCCGGGGCAGGCAGCAGATTTAAACTCTTCTTTAATGTCAGGCTCTTCCTGGTGGGAATGCTGTTTGCCTTGGCCCGGTGGCCATTCCGGCAGCGGGACACATGGCCAGCTCTGCCAAAAGACACCGAGTAGGGCTGCGATGCTCCCCCCGATGCCAAAAAAGCCAAGTGATGGGTCAGCTGTGGCAGGGGGTGGCACATTTTTGAGTGATGGAGTTGTTGTAGCAGGGTCCCTCGATGGCTGGTGCCGGTGAAGAGCCACCCCCATGCAGACAAACACAACTCCCCCCTCTCCCACATCTCCTCAGCTTGGGCTGAAGCTCAAAGCTCCAGCCAACCCCAGTAGTGAATGCTGTGCATGTCCCAGTAATGGTAAAGTACCTGGGGCTCAGCAGAAGTCAACGGAGAACTTCAATGGCCAAAATCCCTTGGAGACGATGTTCAGCTTGAATGAGAAGCAATTAGTGATGGGGAAGGGATGGGAGGGCTAACGAGGTGCCCCACCGCTTTCGCTGCTATTGCACCGATCACAGAGAAATAAAACCAAACCCATCCCTGCTCCATTAAGTTATTAGAGAGCTGGGAATTGCTGCAGGATGGTCACACAGTAGAAATGAAGAGCTTCCACGAGCGCCTTCGCAGGCACAAGCTGACCCTGGTTTGTCCTGGTGCCAACCATCACTCGGATGAGCAGGGTGCTGGCAGCCTCCCAGAGGTTTGCTGGCTCCCGGAGGCCCTGGGAATAGCTGAGATGAGCAATTTCTGCGGAAATAAGGAGTAATGGCTTCTTTCTAAAGATGAATCATCTTCTATGCACGCTGGACTGTGAAGATGTATGTGGTTGAACTTAATTAGTCTGGTCCTAGCAACTTGTTGGTGTTCCCCAGTACAGTCAGCAGGTTCAGCGATGGTTCCTCCTCCTTTTTGGGAGGCACAGAATGCTTTGGCAGGACCTCATCAGGCCCCACACAACGATTTTGGGATAGCATCCCCTTTGGGATAGCAGCAGGGCCATGGATAGCCTTGAGGAGCCCAAAGGTGGGAGAGATCCAGGGAAGGGTCCATCGTGGTGATGACAGCTTCTCACTGGAGCTTCACGGGAAGAGATGGGCTGTTCCCTTGTCATTTAGGCTTGAATGTGTTGCTTTGCTCTGCCAGAAATGAATCTCTGTGGCCTTGTATATCTTAACCCTGACCTGGGAAGGTCACAGCCTCAGGTCCTGCCTTTGCTCCACCAGCAATGCCATCCAGGATGCTCCCTCCTTGGCCACCGGTGCTTGCTTCTGGGAGTCATTTCTCCTCATCTAGTACAGGTAAAGAGGGAAGAGTTGTACAAAATCAATAACTCTTTGCTTCTCTTTACAGTCCCCAGTTTCTAGGGGTTGTGAGGGTTGTAGCCAGGGGCTCAGGCAGGAAAAGGGCTGGAGTTTCCAGGCGATCACCCCTCAAGAAGCCAGTTGGCCCCATTTCTGCTTAGCTGGCATCATCAGCCAAATTGGCTTTGAACCATCTCATGCTGTCAAGCTCCTCTTCCAGCAATTTGCTCCCTGCCAGGCCCCATGGGACTTGGCAGACCCGAGTGCTCCCTCTTCTACAGAAATAGGAGGTAATTTGCCCTGGGGAAAAAAATGAGTCATTCTTTTTGGTGGAGGGGGCGAGCTGGGCTGGGCACAGGCTGCCTTCCCACCGCCGCCAGATCCGGCTGCCTTCCAATTCCTCGGCATCACACACCTCCTGCCTGCAGAGAGCAGCTGGGCAAGATGCTGAGCTCACTGCCAGCCCCAAAACACACACGGTTGGGTCGGTGTCCCCCATCCACGCAGCCTGGATCCTCTGGTTGGTCCCCTCCAGGCAGGAGCCCTCGGTTAATGGAATGATAAAGCCTTTGAGGAGATGCTGTTATGCAGCAGAGGGATGATCAGGCTCCTCAGGCACGTTCAGCCATTGCCCCCATCATCTGCAGCTGCCCCCTGTGCTCCTTGGAGTCACAGCTCTTCCTCTGGGAGCCACCGATGCGGGTATTCCTGCCATGGCTGTTAAATACCACAGCTGTCAGAGCCCAGCCCAGCTCCTCACTCCCCAGGGCACCGCAGGATGAGGAGAAGCAGGATGATGAGAAGCAGGTCGCGCACCGACACCGCGATTCGATGCCAACGCATCTTCGATCCCTATCTCAAATCTCACTTTTCCCCATCAATTTTATCAGTGTCATCTCCTGGCCGATATCTTGCTCCGACAGCGTGAGCCGCGAGAGGGCCGGTGCTGCCTCTGAAATCCGGATAAACTAAACCTTAAGAGAAAGGGAAAACCAAAACTCAGGAAACCCAAAGCAGACAACACCGTCCAGATAATTACTTCCTGCAGTTATTCAGGGATGACCAACTGCCATCCCATACAAATCTCAAAGCCCAGTTATTCCTGCCTTTCCAACCCAGAGGGACCTCCAAGAGATGCTCAGAAACCAGGTAGATCAAACCCAGCATCACCCAGGGTAGTTCATAACCTATTAGTCCCACCTCTGACAAGACCTAGCAAGGTCTAGACTCCAATAAATCCAAGACCTGGATTCATTCATCTCGTGTTGGAATTTGTAGGAGGAAACATAGTTACTGCCTTTTGTGTTTCCACGCGGTTTGTGCCCTTCAACAGGCAAAAAGGCTTCATGCTGAAACCACAGGGAGTAAGTGGTTTATCCCTCACTGGGATAACAACGTGCTAATGGCTCAGCTGAGGAGAAAGGGATCCTGCCGGGGCTCTGCCGAAGGGATCTGAGATTTCCAGGAGTTCAGGAAGAGAAAGTCAAACCGCCTCCAGAATATGTTAAATATAGAAACACCTAAAAGAGGGGAAATTTGACTAAATCACTGCTCAGCTCCAAAAAACCCAGAAGCAGTTCTGCAAAATGCTGGCTCCAGGACAGCCAAAAGGTGATGGTGCGTCTCCCTGTAGTGGGAAGATCACCCCAAATGGCCCTGGGGTGCGAAGGAAAGAGCTTGAAATATTCCCATGGCTTTCTAAGATGCCTATTTCTGGGTAACAAGAGGTGAGTGTCTTCCTGGGTGCTCCAGGGGATGGATGGGAGGGATGGGGATGGGTGGTGATTTGCCTGGGGGAAGCCTGGTGGGAGAGGTGGTGGCAGCGGGGAGACCCTGCAAGCACGAGCCTTGGCCAAGAGGCTGCTGCAGGAAGCGGTTAGAGAGCAATAGCTCTAGTGAGGCATCAGAGAGACAAACTTTAAATATTTGTACTTCAGAGAAGCAGTTATTAACCCCATTTATCTCCCTGCAGAGACACAGTGCTTGGCTGGGGCTGGGAGAGGGGCTGCACAGGGCTCTCTGGTGTGAGGCCACCAAATGAAGATGAGTTTGGCCAAAGCATCCACCAGAGAAAGGCAGGGTGGGGGGGGAAGAGGTTTGGTTTTTTTTTTTCCTTCTGGTTTGCTTCAGTTCATGAATCCGAAGCCAACCTGACACGGGCAAGAAATCACCCATTTCTCACCCAGGTAACCTCACAGTAGGAATTTACGGGATTTTTTTCCCCCATACCATATGGAAGTTGGACAGATGATGGGGCAAAGCAGCAGGGAAATGTTCTCACTTTAACGACACCACCTCCTGCCTTTTTTTGTCCAGGGGGACCTAATGGAACCCATTGGCAAGTCTATTTTTGGCGAGAGGTGAGAGCCCAGAGAGCCCCGGCTGCAGCAGCAGTTCGGGGTTGGGTGGCCAGGCAGCGGGGACGCAGTGCTCCGCTCATTAAGCGCCGCTGTTTCCATTTATTGCTAAGAGTTTGCTATTGTGCTCCGAGGACCGAGCAAAACAAACAGTCATTACGGGCTCCTGACTTGGTTATTTATTAAGGGACGCAGCTGAGTCACCCTCGCCGGGGGTTGGCGGTGGCGGAGCTGGTGGCCCCAGCTGGTGGCAGGAGGTTGCTGGGGTTGGTCAGACCCCTCAGGATCATCCCCCGGTGGGACCGTCATGTGGTTGCACCGGTCACGGTGCCATCACAAGGGGCTTTTAGCTTTGTAAGGGCATTCCTCGCTGTGTGAGTGGGAATACCTCCAGCTCGATGGATCCCAAGCCCTGATCTGCCTTCACTCTTGATGTTTTGGGTATTTGGTTTTTTTTTTGGTTTGTTTTTTTGGTGGGGGGTGTCCTCTCTTACCCACTCTTTCTTTCAAACCCACCCTTCCATGCATCTTTATCAAGTCACAGACCCCTTTTGAAGGTGTTCCCCTAGGATTATTCAGGCTAGATTAGAAGGTTTAAATGCCACAAAGACATTTTTTGGGTATGAAAGATGCCCAGTGGTACAGGGACCCAGAGGTATCAAGGGATACCTCCTCTTAAAAAAAAAAGAGGTCCTACAAGCTCCGGCAACACTTAGCTTAGTGACGTCCTGCTGCTAGGAGCACATCCCAGGAAAAAAATACAAATATAAAAATTTATAAGCAGTACATCCTCACACAGAGCCCACTGAACCCGCCAAAAGCAGCCTGGCTTCCCCGAGCAGATGGACCTTTACCACTGAGCTCAGCCCACTGAAGTCTCTGCACTAAACACACCATCACCGCATCAATAGCCCCCCTGCAATGTCAGCAGAGAGTCTGGTGACAGCTGATAATCACAGTCACTGCGTTTCCACAGAAAGGGAGTTACAGCAGAGACGTGCTTTGTAGCACTCACAGTGTGAAGCGCTCTCGGTGGCCTCCTGTCATGGTTTTGGGTTGGATTGGCCGATGATGATGTTCCTCCAAAGCCCTTGGTGCCACCTCCTGCAAGGCCGGGGGCTTCTCCGGCGAGCGGCTCTGCGGGGAAGGGCAGGCTGTTCCCAGAGAGAGCTCAGACATCGCACTTCGATGGATTTTTTCCTACCCACTGTTAATGGCATTCATGCAGTGCCTGAGGTCGGTGTCCCACCACCCTGAGGTTCTCCTTCTTGCTGCTTCACAAAACGTTAAAAGCTGCGTCCAAACGAACTGCAACTTCAGGAGCAATAAAAGGAAAGTCTCTCCCCAGAAGAGGAGCTGGTTCAGACCAAATCCTCCTCCTCACCCTCATTAAAACTCCAATTCCTTTTCTTGCTGCTGCCGCAAGACTCTCTGCTCACCTCCACATCCCTCCGGCCCCAGCCTCTTCCCCAACCTCTCCCAAAGGACACGGTGGAGACGGTGGTGACTGACCCCACACCATAGGGCGTCTCTTTTTTTTTTAACCCCATTTCTTTTTTTAGAACTGATGAAGATAAACTATTGCTTTTTCTGATGGCAGCAAGTTGGGAGGAGAGAGCTGATGCTACATGGAGAGACTTTCTCTGCCAGCATTAAAAACGCAGCCTGTGTGAAACCACACTCAATGTCTCTGATACTTTAAGGAGAACGAAAGTGGTCACATGCAAAAGGCAACACAGAGCAGCCTTCTAAGGATGAGCTGTTTTACCACCACCTTCTCTTCCCTCCTTACCTCGCCTGGTGAATCCAGGGCTTGGGAACCACCTCGGGCACCGTCACAGCCCTGGAGGCTCAGCCCTTGTGGACAACCACCTTTGAAACCCAACCTGTGGTCTGCAGGCAAAGCACCCCCCCAGCATCACACCACCCAAATACTCCCCTTGGGTTTATAGCCTATGAAACAATATCTACAATAGCCTGGGTTTATTCCTTGAACAACTTTTGCTGCCTTTCAGAGAGGACTTTGTCCAGCCCGTGCTCCTCCCCACCTCTGCCAATGCTTAAAAGCCTGATTTCCAAAGAGCTGGGATAATTATTTCACTTAACTCAAACAAATCATTTTGTTTAACTCCAAGACGTGAGCCTGCGATGATGAACCCTCCCAGGGCTGGAACCCAAAACGCTGCTGGGGACTCGGTAGGTGGCCGTTTCCAGCGGGCACGTGGCCCAGCCCGGTACCAGCCATCCTCACATCCTGCAGCACAGAGATGGCAGTGGGGAAAAGCCCTGGGTCTCGTTGGATCGGGCAAACCGACCATCTCCACCTGGATGTTCCCTGCCCGGGACCCGCCGGGTCCCCCAGCACCGGGGGATTATGGAAAGTGCTGCAGCTGATTTATGAATGTACCCGTTTCCGCCGCGCTGCCTATTCCCTGGGTACCTCCTCCTCCTCGGCTCGCAGCAAGATGATTTGGAGAGCTCACATTTTAATTTCTTTAAGCATAGTGAGCTCTTGCCGCAGAAAATTAATGAAGGTTTCTTAAACCCCAGTTTACTTTTCATTCAGCCAGTTTCCCCTTCATTCAGCTTCCGTGGCAGATGGCACGAAGCTCCTTAATTATGCTGCATGGTCACCACGTTCTCTCCCCAGGAAAAACCTGGCATTTGCCACACTTAATTTGATGTTGTTCCCCGAGCTGGGGATGAGAGCCGGGGTGCCTTGTGCCAGTCCCCAAAAATCTACAGCCACATCACCCAAAGCGGGACCCACCAGCCAAGGATGGGGCAGCACTGGGAGACACCCCCCACAAAATCCCACAACCAAGGCATGGCTTTTTTCAGGGTGGGGGGATAAATAAGGCCCAGGCATTCCCTGCAGCAGGGACGGGGCTGTCCTGCAGCCCCCCGTTTGCCATCCCTGGCAGCAGTGAACTTGGGGTGATCCTACAGCCGTGAGGCAGAGAGACCCCTCCATGGGGTCCGGCAGCCGCGGGGTCCCAGGTGGGGGTAAATTGCTCCAGCCTCTGGTTTGTACTGGCTGCTGATTAGTATAATCATGTTGACGACACGCCAGCGGCGCCGCAGCGTGCGGGGTGACTGCCACTAATTTCAGGAAATGAGTCTGAGCGCTCTTTTATTGTCATAAAGGTAAAAGCGGCGGCAGGCGACTCTCCGTTGCCATAGGAACCCATCAACCCCGGGGGAAAAGCCAGACCGAGGAGGCTCCTTCGGAGGTGGCAGCTGCGGGGGGGCTCTCCCAGTGACACCCCCCCTGGCCCCAGAACAGCACCAGGAAGGTGAGGGGAGGTGAAATGTGGTGGTGGGGGGTGTCTCCCAGGGCTGCTGTGGTTATAACCGCGGTACAGAGCTGGTACTTACACAGCCTCAGGTCCCCCTCTCCGAAATTGGGCTTCTCCAGCAGCTGCTTGGCTTGAGCTTTCACATCGGTTGGAAGTAGCCTCAGCCCTGGGCATCAAACCTGCCCAGATGATGTGCTCCGGAGGTGCCACCTTCTTCCGTTGGCCATAAAACACTGGGGAGAGCCAGGTCAGCTGTACCCGTCTCTTGGAACCACCTAAAATTGGTGAAATCCATATCCCTGTTCCGGGAGGGATAGTCCCCATTCCCCTGCAAGCCCCTGGACACACCAGGGAGGGTGGAGGAGGTGTTGAAAAGGTCCCCACGATGGAGATGCACAAGGGGCAGAGCCAGGATGAAGCTCAGCTCCCCAAAACCCACCGCCTACCTGTCCCTGGGTCTCTGGTTTCCATCCCTCCGCTCAGGCAGGGAGTTGTGTTGCCTCCCAGCATCGGCCCCAGCCCTCCCAGTTCACCCACTGACTTCCTGCAAACTGGTTTTCAGCCCCTCTCCCTGCACACAGAGTTACAGCATGAATGAGTGGGTTTTGGGGTATTTTTTTTTTTAGCAGATGCACAATGCAGTGTTTATCCACTGAACACGAATAAGCCCAAGGGGGAATGTGAGGTGGAGGATGGTGACTCCTCACAAGCTGCTTTTCCACCAGCCCCGTGCCAGTGTTTTCCTGTGAGCCCCAGCACCAGAAGGAGAGGAAACTGGAGCCACGCGATAAAGGAGGTCAAAGCCTAATGGGAGAGATAAGGGTGAAGTGGCCAAGGGAGAAAAAACTCTGCATCATCACATATTCAACTGAAATTAAACTCACGGAACATAAAGCTGCTTTAAAGGAAAACCGTTAAAGAAAACCTGATGTTCCAGAAAATACAAAGACTTTGTGCTACAGAGCTCCAGTCCCAATTCCTTGCTGCTGCTGCTCCATCCCCACCCCACGCACGTCACACACTGACACAGAGCCCATCCTGCAAACATCCCCCCGGGATGAGGGGCTCTGAGAATCCCCCGGGATTGCTGACGATGGGGAACGCTTTGGTCAGTGATGGATGCAACCTCCCACCTTACGCCAGGTTGGGAAAACCTCCAAATCCCCCCCATCAGTCTTGGGTTAAGTGTTAACAGGATGGGGAGAGACAAGAGCAGGTCAGAACTTGGGGCTGGCCCCAAGCTGAGACACAGCCCTCAGCTCTGAGACTAAAATCTGGGTGAGAATTTAGCAGCTCTGCCAATTCCCACTGCCAA
>JAOXNH010000039.1:69319676-69354111 GCA_028566575.1 Bartramia longicauda | reverse complement strand
CCCCCCAACTCTCTCAGCCCCCCCTCCCAGCAGAGGGGCTCCAGCCCTCCCAGCATCTCCGTGGCCTCCTCCAGCCCTGCTCCAACAGGTCTGTGTCCTCCTGCTGTTGGTGGCCCCAGAGCTGGAGGCAGCACTGGGGGGTCTCCCCCGAGCGGAGCAGAGGGTCCAAAATGAGATGCTGCCAGCAGAGGTTGGGGTTTGTACAGTTTGTTTTTAAATGAATAAACACATATGATTAATCTTAAACGTTTCTCTAAACTCAGGATGTTTGGAAAGGTGTTCCCAATGTTTTCAAGCCTTAAACCTATCAGCATAAAGGTGCCTTTGAAAGCGAGCACGGAAGAGAAGGGAATTAGGGAGGAAGCTCAGGATCTAGGTAAAGGCAACAGAAAAGGTTAAGCAAATTCCATCCCTCGTGAAAAATGAGTTATTATAAAACACTGAATTTTCACTGAATTTCACTGAATTTCACGAGTTGGAAGGGACCATAAAGATCATCTAGTCCAACTCCCATCGTTAATTAGATCAACTAATGGAAGCGACTTGAGCAAGAATTCCAGCCTGACACCTGTCCCAGCAGAGTTCCTTCAAAATAAGCATCAGGAGGAATGGAATAAAATAGGTAAATCTTGTATTTACTTGTGAATTCTGGCAGTGGGACGAGGTCCCCAGGGATGGGGTGGGCTCCAGGCCAGCCCCGCTGCCTCCCCGGCTCCTCTGGGAGTTAAAGGGACTCGGGGTGTCCCCGGGAAGGGGACCCTTCAGGTAATCCATCCCTGGGGGGGTCCCAGCTTCTGTCTCAAGGGGAGGTGAGAACAAAACCCAACCACGAGAACGGCCAATGCGGTAAAATAAAGGGCACTAACACGCCAGAGAAATCCCTTTTTAGGGGAATTACACAACGTGGTGTGAATTCAGCCCTCCCTGTTCCCTGCGCTTGGGCTGCGATGGAGGGGGGGCTGGGACTGGTGATGGGGAACACACACACCCCCCCGGCCTGGGACAGGAAAAACAGTTAATTGCAAAATCACCCTTGTTCTGAGCAATTTAGAGCCCCCTCCCTGAGAAATGAATGTCCTGGGCCCTGTGGAGAGCAGGGGGCGGCTGGTTCCCCTGCCGGGGGGGTTCATGTGTGTGCCTTTGAGGAAAAAAAGAGGAAACAGAAGGTGTGAAGTACAGGGAAGGGGAGATCTGGAAGCACAAACGCTGCTCCTGCTGAGCAGCCCTGGAGTCAGAGGGCACCGCGCTCGCCTTTCAGTCAGGGTTCAAATAAAGAAATAAAAATCAGTGTGTTCGAGGGGAAATCCCAGGGAATCTGCTCCTGTGCCCTGAGCCGCGGCTTGGGGGAACAGGGAGAATTTAACTCCTGGGGAGGAAGGAGGAATGTTTTCTTACCGGCTTTTCCCAGATGCTTTCAAAACCCCAACGTTCCCAGTGCCTGAAGCAGAAATGCTCTGGGAAGAGCCACAAACCGCTTCCCAGAGGGAATCCCGTAGAGTTCCCATCACCACCTCCTTTATCACAGGCTGCAGGTGCCACCATCCCCATCCCGCCTTTCCTGTGGGATTCTCCCTCATCCCGATGGGGAACCAGCACCGCATCCCTGCTCCCTCAGCAGCGTGGGAATAGCAGTGAGCACGGCTGGGGAAAAAAGCTGGATTATTGGTGAAATTATTGCATTATGAACCAGAGAAAACTCCGAGCAACAAAGAAAACTCCTTCTGCCAGCCTGCCCGGAGTTTAACAGAGGTTGCAGAGGGACCAGGGTCTTGTGGGCTCTGCTCTGGGCTGTCACAAACCTGCGCTGGGGCACGTGACATTCATTAATTTTAATTATTAAATCATTTTTACATTGATTTCACAGGAGAGGCGGCTGGGACCCAGAAAACAGCCCTTTGCCGGGGATGGGGCCGCTCGGGGATTTGCGGAGACCCCGGGGAAGGATGGCAGCAGCCGGTCGCTGCGTGCAGAGCATCCTCCCGTTCCCTTTCTCATCCTAAACCTCCTCCGAAATCTTGTGCAACTCCCAGAGGAGGAGTCTGGGGGGACACAGGCACCGGCGGCCGCTGAGCCCGGGTGCTCCTGGCCTGGCTTTGCCCAGGCTTTGCTCGATATCCTTTCGAAAACACCTCTCCATTAGAACAGTTTGTTTGTCCATTTTCTAATACACGTATCCCAAGGCTCCGGCTGCTGCGGAGAGAGGAAAAATATTCATGGAGATGCAGGCTTTTGTTAGCCTTGTTAAATTGATTTGCTTTTAAGAATTATTGGGCGGTCGAAGCCGCCCCAGCTCCAGCTTGTTTTTGCAGAATGCTCTGGAGAGGTTTATAGAGATATTAAAATTAAATATGAAGCCACGGAATAAACGGTGGCTTCCATTCAGCCTATCTTGTAAATCCAGTTTAAATTGTTTCCTTTATTAAATATCCTTTTCCTCTTAAAAACGGATTACCCGCTCTCACTGGAGGCTCTGACGGAGAAGCCACCCCATTTCTATAGCAACCGGTCTCACAGACGCTGCCGCCCCAGGGTCTCGCTTCGCGGGAGCCCCAGCATCCGCCCATCCCAAACTGCACGGGCACGGCACTGCCCCGTGGTAACAGCCCCTTATTAATGGTAACGAGGGTGGCACCGGGACCGCACGGCACCGGGATTCCTTTTACTGGGGATCCCAGCCACCCCTGCAGATGGATATGGATGGTGGGTGTCCACATCTCCCGGTGAGACAGGCAACACCAGCCCTATTTCCCTCCTCCCTCCCCCTGATCTGGGACTCGCTGCTCTCCTTTTCCCCAACAATTGTCCCCAGTTTCTCCGTCCCCTCCTGGTGGCCCTTGGACTTGCTGCTGCTGAAGCTTTGGGTGGGGGTGTCACAGAGGGGGCCCTGCAGAGCTCTCAACCCGTGTTTTGGGGTGATGTTTGGAAGAACGTACCTTGAACCCTGTGGTGGAACACCCTCGTAGTGTCACAGGAAAAATTCATGGATAAAGAGCTGGTTTGGGTGAATTTCTGGGGTTTGCAGGAGCCCAGAACAGCGTGGTCCCGGCTGGTCCCCACCACGGCTCCTTCCTTGGGGCCGGCTGGGAATTCCCTTTGTGCCAGTGGCTTCCATGGCAGGGGACAGACTCCGGGCTCACACATCGTGGTGCTTCAGGGGAGAGGGAGCGGTGCAGGGTGACCTGTGGCTTCCCGCTGCTCCCGGGCCCCGAGGCCGCAGCAAGGATCCGTTTCAGCCTCCGGTCCCCGCAGCGCAGGCAGAGGGGTGCAGGAACCGGCCGAAGCAGCAGCCAAGGTGAACATTTCGGGTCCCGGGGACACCAGGGTAACACAGGGATGTGCATCCCTTCTCCCTGGGTGGCACCAGCGCTGGTCCTGCCGCCGTTGATGTGACAAAGCTCTGGCAGACACAGCGGCTGCTCGGGCACAGCTCGCTCATCAGCAGCGGCTGCGGAGGGAGGCAGCGGGAGGGTGAGTGAGTGCTCCGGCGCGTCAATGTGACAGCCCAGATTGCTCCTGTCTCTTGGCTGGGATGGATTCTGGCACAATTACAGTCAATTATCATTAGTGGCATCAAAGCAGCAGTTAAACGTAACCAGGAGCTGGTGGCTTTTGCTCCGGGTGGGAAGACAGGGAGCGAGTCCTGACGGCGCTTGGGGTTTGCTGGGCTGGGAGACACGGGGAGCGCGGTGGGAGCCCCGGGAATGCGGCACGTGCCAGGAGCCCAGCTGGCATCTCCCCTGCCAAAAGGGGCTATGCCAACGGGAAGCGACGAGCCACGGAGCGAGGAGCTGCACCAGCACCCCCGTGGCTGCGGGGAACACCCACAATAACGCGGAGGAACCGTCCCTGCTGCTCAAAGGGCTGAGTTCCCAAAGCTCAGGGTGTGCTTTTCAACATCTCCCACTCACCGAGCCCATCCCAGGGCCCAAACCTCACCCAAAGCCTCCGGAGGGGCTGGCAGCCCCGAACGGCTTCTTCCCAGCCCCCCAGGTGTCACTGTGTCACCTTCCCCACCCTTCCCACGAGGTTGGTGATGCTCAGCTACCCGCAGACTTCGCATGTGGAATCAAGGGGAGGTGTGACGCAGCAGGGGGGCTCTACAGAATCACACGAGGTTGGAAGGGACCTCTGGAGATCACCTAATCCAAGACCAGTTCCCTTAAATCACATGGAGCCACCACAGAAGCTCCGCTGGGCACGGCGGTGCGGGATTCGGGTGACAGTACACCTGGGTGCTTCACAGCCGGGTGAGGCCACCTCCGCTGACACACGGTGTCACCTCCAAGGATGACCCCGTAGCAGTGAGACTCGGCCAAGGCGGCTGCAAGGTCCCCGGAAGCGTCAGACACGGCACAAGAGCAGGAGTTTGGAGAATGTCAGGCGCAGGAGAGACGGATACGACCCAGCGCAGCTCCCTCGGGCAGCAGATTTCAACAGTAAATCCAATTTTGTTTGACATTAATCCCAACTTTTCAGTGCGCCACAGATTATCCTTCTGAGGACGGCTCGCCAGGCGGGACGAGCCGGGACAGAAATGCTTTTTCCTCGGTTTTCTTTCTAATTGACCCCTTCGAGAGACTGTTCCCGCCCGGCAAAGCGCCGGAGCTGCCCAGAGGCGCAGGTTCCCGCTCCATTCCCGGCACCGGCGCTGCTGATCCCTCTGGGCAGACGAGTTGCATTAAACACAACTGGAAAATTTCAAATTGGTTCTTCAGCAGAAATCCAAGGCCGTGGGGTCAGGAATATCATCCCTGCTGACCCCATGCCGGCTTGCAAATCCGAGTGTGACTGGACGAGCTCCTTACTCCCTCTGGGAAGGTAATTCACAGTTTAATACACTTCAGTATCAAGACGGTTTCCTTTTTCAGCCTGAATTCTCCGGTTTTTATCCCCTTCTCCAGGTTCCTGTCTGCAGTTCCCCGCCAGGAGCTGTAACACGGCTCCCTGTTAAACGCGATGGGCGCGGAAAGAAGGCAGTGATCCTCCAGCAAAGCCCTAATCCCACAAAGAATTCCAACCAGGAACTCGATAAAGGCAGGCTCCGGTGGCGGTGGGTATGAGGGGCAGTGACCGAGGCAGTTGGGAGCGGTGGTCCCAGCTCCCTGCTCCCCTGATGGGACACTCTCACCATCTCCCGTTCCAGGTGACCCAGGAGCAGAAGATGCTGCCGCCGGGATGCGAGGGGCGTTGGGGATGCGGTTCCGGTGTCCAGCCCATCTGCATTCACACAACGCTCGCCACTCACCCCCCTCTGTAATTAGGAGCTAATTCAGTGTCCGTAACAGACCTTACTTTTTCTTCCTGCTCAATTTGCTCCCAGGACTCATCCTCTCCCTCCCCAGGCGTGCAAGGGTCTGGTTCTCATCAACACGCAGCATTATTTCTAGAAATAGCCAATTCCAAGGGGCAGCCACGCCGCCTCCCCACCCGGGTGCGGATGCTCGGCACAGCCTGGTCCCAGGAAGGGCACCGAGCCCTCACCGAGGCCACTGCGGTTCCGGGGTGAATTCCCCCGTGTCCGGAGGAGCAGCCCAAGCGGGACCTGCCCAAGCGGGACCCTTCCTGGCCCATCCCCGGCAACACCAGAAGAGGGACCGCAGTCCCAGGAAGGCAAACACCATCTCAGCAGGGAGTGGAAATCAGGAAAAGCCCAGAGGAGCCTTTCCTGGAAGCGGGGAGGCAGGTAGAGCTTGTTCCACCTTCAGTTCCTGCTGCAGAGAGCAGATAAGGCGGCCAAAACATGGAGTTAACTCGGCCGAGGGAGCGAGGCCGGACCGGACGGGTCCCAGATACGTGGGATCTTTACAGGAGTTGGTTTATCCTTCAGAGGAGAGTGTGCAGAGTCCCCACATCCACCCACCACCACAAGAGAAACCTGGAAAAAACCTTTTTTCTCACCAAGAAGGCAGAGCCTGTGAGGCAGCTCCAGGGGACGATGACCAGGGGCTGCGTGGGAAGCACCCGGGCCACCACCCGGGGACCGCGTAGGCCGTTGTCACCGGGCGTGCAAGAGCCCTCGCAGTCCCTGTGCAGGGGACTCTCCTCGTGCAGCAGCTCTGGCCGTGCACCCGAGACCTGCTGTGAGCGCCCCGAGCTGTGTGCCTGCAGACAGCTTGTTCCTGCCTTTAAATGTGGACATTTCCATCCGGATCCTGCTCCTCACTGAGGGTTTCAAGTGGGGTATTTCACTCCTCTCTGCTTGTGTCTCCTCCTGCCATCCGGGGACGGCCGTGCAGACCCCGGGCTGTGGGACCCATCCTCGGTGGGGGCGCAGGGCTTGGTGACATGGAGCCTGGACACTCCTTTGCTCCTTCCAGAGCCAGAGATACTTTTCCACGTCCTCGCAGGGTTCCTGGAGCAGGGGCTGACACCCCGAGCCTCGCAGAGAGCAGCCCCACACCCCCCCTCCACCTTCAATATCCCCGTGACAGCAGCTGTCGAGAGCAGATCGGGAAAGAAATAAGTCAAACCCCAACCAAATCTCCTTCCACTCGCTCCATTCCCAGCAGAAAATCCCAGAGCAGCTCACCTCCGCCTGCCCCCGGCCCCAAGCACCCACCTCTGCTCCCACATGGGCACCTTCCATCGCTTCCAACTCCCGCGGCCACCGGAGGCGAGCAGGAAGCTCAGGGAAGGAGGAGAAGAGCAAGAAGAGCGCAGCACCCGTGTGTTTTCTAAATCAATACAATTTTTCAAATTTATTTTTTAAGAATTACTTCTAATATATCTTTCTCACAGAAGGAGGGTATAGGGAATGTTCTCATTCCATCTGTAAACACTGAAATACAGATCTGGGAAACCAGGGAAGAGACACAAAAAAAGTGCATTTTACAAAATTATCAACTAAAATATATTTTACATGTATTACGTTTCAATTTAAATTCTACCGACTGCATTTTCAGTTTCAAAAAATATTTCCATATCTAATAGATTAAAAAAGCATGAAATATTTTCATTATGGATAAGACATTTCAATTAATTTACATGCTGTTTGCACAACAGCATACGCAACCACGGGAATCTCCAACAACCTTGGCCTGAAGCAGGTTCTGACACGAGAAGAGTCAGGATTTGTTCTCTCCAGAGAGGGCCCAGGGCCCCTTCCAGCCCCAGGGCAAGGACCATTGCTCTTCTGCCTGGAGAGGAGCCAGGAGAAAGGTGGGAGCAGGGGGAGAGGGCTCAGAAGGAGGAGTCCCAGGGACTTGCTGTGGTTTCCAAGGCGGGTTTCCAAGCCCTTCCCTGACCGTGCAGCGACACTCGGGCTTTGCCGGGCGGGTGGCTCTTGGAGCATCCTGCGTCTGGTGGCACTTTGCTAGGGAAGGTGGCTGCCAAAGGAGTCCCTACGGGGTCGAGTGTGTGCATTTGGGGCTTCCTGTCACCTTCCGGGCCACCACCCTGTGCCACGGCCCCGGGGTGCAGCTCCCCAGCCCCCTCCACCATCCCGTCTGCGATGGGCGGGAGCAGCTCTGCATCCCCAGCATCCTCCCTCCCGGCTACGGAGGGGACCCAATTAATGTCCTCTCCCGGCAGCATCAGAGACCACTTTCTCCAACACTCCCCCCGTGGCACGTCCCCCCGAGAGCCTCAGCAGCGCTCCCGACTCCCCTCCCGACACTGCCGTGCCCCCAGCCCGACCCCATCCTTCCAAGAGACCACCAGTGCCCAAGCCAATTGTTAAGGAGAAATCTGAGCAATTACTTTGACACTAACAGTATCTTGAGGTATAAATGAGAGAAGATGCTTCACCCACAGAATTCTTGCTTGGACCAGACCTCCTGGAGTGGGGAGTTTTTCCCCCTGGGCTACACAGGCAAGAACAGAGAGGGCTTCTCCAGCATCCTCGGCAACACTGAGCAGGAATCGCCCACCAAGGGCAGGGAGACACGAGCCCCACTCACCCACCGTGGTGGCTACCGGATCTTCTCACCTCTGGAGTCGTCTCCTCACCATGTTCCCCTCTTTGGTATGTAGAGCAAACCTCTGGAGAGCTCCTGCCTCGATGGGTCTGGTGCTGGGGGGGTTTCTCTCCAGGCCGGGCAGGGGTGCAGCCGCTGGAGCGAGCCGACGAGCCCTCCCTTCCCACCACGGGGAGTTCAGGTGGTGCCGCTTCCACCCACGGGACAACATTAAAGCAGTATGAACACTTCCACTGTTCAGCACGAGTTCAGAAGCCTCCAAAAGAGGGGGGGAAATGCAGATCCCTAGTTTCAAGGAGCGACTGCAGCCAGCGGGAAGGCGGGCGGAGAGGGTGCGGGTTCTCCTTCGTTACGTTAGTGCAATCTGGAAAGGAGTCCCGGCGCGAGGGGCTGTTACACACTGTCCTTTGGTTTGCTTTAGGATTAACTCCAGCAGTCTGCAGGAAGGGAAGCTAAGGTCTATCGGGATCTAGACACGTAAGGCAAGAGGCAACGTCAGCGGGACTCGGGGCGCGTCTGTCCGTGTGAGCCTGGAGCGATGCTCAGTTCCTTCCAGGAGCCACAAAGCCGCCGTGGCCAGCCCCCTGGGACGCCGGGGGGAGCCTGGAGGGGAGGGGGGGCTGCAAGGCAGCACCGAGACGGCACCTCTGATGGCTTCAAGAGCACGGCCAGGTCAGGACGGTCACGTGTGGGGGTAAAATTTAAAGAAAATATCCTAAAACGCTCAAGAAAAGGGTTTGCCATCTCACCCTCCTGCCTCTAGCTTCTTCACACTGAAGACGTTCAGGGTTAAACTGGGAACTGTGAAGGACGTTACAGGAGAACAGACTGGGAGGAAAGAGTGAACCCACTTCTATCGGCACGGCCCGTTGGAGGCAGAGCAACAGCCAGAAGGGAAGAGAAAACACGATTCTCACCACTTTGTGAGCTCCCAGCTCCCGAGCTCCATGGGACAGAGACCCTTCGGAGCAGGGATAAGGTGTCTGTGACAGACACAGGGCTCTCCAGACACCGCGCCGGGACGGATAAAGCCTACGCTCCTGCTGGCTCCCGCTCTGCCCTGCGATGGAGCGGGATTCCAAGCCGGGCTGCCAAGCCCCGGTCCAGGCAGCGAGTCAGAGAAGAGCGAGGAGAGGGGAAGAGGAAGATGAGGGGGAAGAGGGGTCACCTCTTCCCCTGATGGAGCAAAGCCTACTCAAGCACGACACAAGGCCACTCTGCATCCGGGCGGCTCCCAAAGCAAGGGCTGTGTTTTGAAGCAGCTCTCACCCACCGGGAACACTCAGTTCGTCCTGGGGACAAAGGAGACCCTCCTGCGCTCTGCCACGGAGCCGCTCTGTCCTCACACGTCACCTCAGGGCACGAGACATCAGGGAACTGTCACAGCTCTGCTCATACAACGCACCCCGCGGCCATCCTGCGCCTTCCCACCATCCCCACCAGCCATGGCTCTGGATTCAGTTTACTGGCTTTTATCCCCTGTGAACCCCTCCCAATATATGCATCTCTAGATACATATATAGATATAGATTTACATATGCAGGTACCTATATCTATATACATATATTTATTTTATAGGTATATATTTTCATTTACGCTTTTATCGAAGTGCTGTGCTTTCAACCGCTGCCTTCCTCCGCGGGGATCTGCTCCTTGCCCACGTTTGTCAGTCCCAGGAGAGAGCGCCGGGCGCCCTCGCCCGCCAGCGGCACAGGGTGAGTGGTGGAGAGCGGCACCCACCTCCCGGGCCACCAGCCCACCCCCCTGGGCTCCCCACCGCGCTCCCACCGCACCGCCCTGCTACTGCGGGTTCTTCAAGATGCGCCCGTGTCTGAAGTCGTAGACGTGACGACAGAGGAAAACCAGCTCGGGGTCAGTGTCCTCGGGCACCTTGCGGTGCAGAGGGGTGGAGTATTCTTCCGAGGGAGGAACCATGATGGTTTTCCTGCCTGGGATCCCTTCGATGCGACGCTTTGCCAAGGCACAAAATCTGCAAGGAAATTAATTAGAAGAGTTAGCACGGACTCCTTTCACCCTCCAGGATAGGGGTGGAAGAGGAAGGACAGGAGTGTGGAGGAGAACTGAGCTTTGCTCAAGAGGAGGACGTGAAGCAGCTGTTGCTTTTGATCCCCCCCAAACGGTGGGAAGCAGCACAAGGGTTTATATTCCTACAGCGGTGGATGCCACGTGGTACAGAAGATGACTGCAATTAACCCACCACGCTTTCACTACGCTGGCACTGCTGTGCAGGCTAAGGAAGAATTCAGGATGCCTTCAGGGATCGTCTCTCAAAGGTGACCTTACCCACAACAGCACGAAAAAACGCCTGCCAACAACTATTCCAGAGGACTGGGCTGTTAGAAAGGAAATGAGCTGTGTGGATCTAAGGCTTAGGGCTTTTTTGTGGATTTGTTTGTTTGTTTGTCTGGGTTTTTTTGAGAGTTTTCAAAAGAAAGAGCAAAATTCAGCTTATACAGAGTTTGTAAAACAGGGTTTGTTTTTAGAAATTCAAACAGCAGAGCCCTAGTTGAGGAGCAGGAGGACCAAGAGAGCATTAGGGTTAACCATCCCCTCCCTGGGAAGGCTCTGCTGCCAACACGATGCAGGCAGCACGGCTGAGGAGCTGTAAAGCAGGGGCAGCACGGCTGAGGAGCTGTAAAGCAGGGGCAGCAGGGCTGAGGAGCTGTAAAGCAGGGGCAGCACGGCTGAGGAGCTGTAAAGCGCTTCTGCGTCCTGGATTTGGGCGTCCATTCAACCCCTGCTCCCACTCTGCCCCGCTCTTCCATCCATCAAGGGATGGCAGCCTTGAACATGGATGCTGGGAAGTTCTTCCTTACCAAGTTTCTGTTCCACCAGCAAGAGCTTCTCAGTAAAAGCCTCACTCACTGCTCCAGGTGCTGCTGCTGCTGCCAAAAACACCCGGATCCGGGAGCGCACACACCAGGGGCTGGGAGAAGTGCTGGCAAAACCAGGCTTTTTGGCTGGCTATGGCAGCCCTGTGCCCCAGGGACAGATAGACAGCAGGATTTCCTGCCTTGCGTAGCTTTTAGCTCCAAGTGATGGGGTTTTCTGCACTGTCCTCCACCAATGCCATACAGTACAAACACCTGTGAGCCCATAAAGCTTAGCTATTGCAGGAATCAGAGACAGAAGGACTCTTGAGTGGAAGCATCCCCCCCAGAGTGCAGTACCAAACTCGTACACAGAGAGAGCATCATCCATCCAGCTCCTGCTCCTGCTCCACCCGAGTCTGTAGGGCTGGGACAGTCCTGCTGGGTGACGGTGGGAAAGGGGAAGAGTGACAGGAGCTGGAGAGAGATGAAGGTCTCGGAAGAGCAGCAAGTTAAGAGCACCACCTACCTGCAGTACTCTGCAAAGGTCAGCACGTAGCACTTCTCCTCTATGCAGGCAACGCTGTTTTCATCCTGATGCCGGGACGCGAAGATCTCATTCTGCAGGAGAGGGAGGGAGGAGGTCACCCCGCTGGCCAGGAGCCCCAGGGAGGCAGGAGCAGCTCCACACCTTCCCCCGTCACCCTCAAGGGGAGTCTATCGAAGCGTGCTCGTGGCAGAGCCAATGTTTCACAGAATCCAGACACTTTCCAGGTGTTTTGGGACCTACTTATAGTGTGCAGCAGAATTTTATCCAGCATTAAGAGTTCTCCCATCGTTTAACGCTGCCCAACACACCTTGTGAGCCCGAGTGTTCAAGTCCCACACATATTGCCAATGTCACTAAAGCAGCGAGGCCACGGCCAGGTACAGCCCTCGGCAGCCTCTTTCCCCCTGGGGACCACAGAGAGCTTGTGGCCACCGCTGAGAATGTCCCAGGGGAGCAGCCTTTGCAGTGCTGCCCCGGGAACAATAAAGGCAGCGTTCTGAAAGCGCCGTTGCAATGCCTGGGGAAGACAGCAGGACAGGAAAGAGGGAGGAAGGCTGAGTTCATCAGGGGAGGCACCTCAGGGGCTCAGAAAGGGAGAAAAAGCCCCGCAAGAGGTGTCTTTGCTCCAGCTTCTCCAAGATCTGACTCCGTGCCCAGACTCCACACGGAAGGAGCCGCGTCAGGAACCCCGGTGAGCAACGCTCCTGCAGGCAGGAGGTCGGAGGACTCCCCACCCACACGTTCCCCCAAGACACTGGGGATGTCCTTCATTCATTCTCCCTCTCCCCTGCTGGAAACCCCTCAATCCCCTCGCACAGCTAAGAGTTTAAGTGGGGGCTGCACAGCACTTTGCTGTCCTTACCCTGTGACACACGACCAGTCTAATCCATCTCTGTATCAAACCTAAAGGAATCCCTTCTCTTCCAACCCCTTCCTCATCCCCATTCAATTAAAAAGGCTGGTTTAGGGAGGGAAGTAGCAATAACCTTTTTTTCCCAGGGTAATTTGGATATGGGGAAACCCAGACGGAGCCATCTGAAAATGTCAAGTGTGGTCCCATCAGCGAAGGGATCTCTGGGCACAAGGATGCTCTGCACCGGTCTGGGAGCGTTACACCCACAGGCTTTGTTTCTGCTCCCAGCCCTGAGGGAGGAAGGACTCACAAAAGGGTCACCGTTTGGGAACATCCTCAATGGAAAAAGGGAGAATGCCCTGCCTTGCTCCCGCACATCGGGGTTCTGGTTCTTAGGACTCTCTGAGTCGTGGCCCGGCCCAGCTGCTCAGCCCAAACAGCACCCTCTCGTTTGAAGCCTTGTGTAATTAAGCAGGTGTGCAAAAAACTGGCTTCATTCCCGGCCAGACTCCTGGTGCTCTCTCCCTACACTGAAACGCAACCGGACACAATCCCGCTTCATTTATGGACTGGGAAACTCTAAGGTATCACACTTTGGTTCAGAAACTCATCTGTGCCTGCAAGTCAGGCCGGTACAACATCCCAGCTGCTGCCCAGTCCTGCTCTCCCCCCCTCCCTCCCCTTTCATTTCAAAAAAGGGGGGAAAAAAAAAGGAAGAATGCACCAAGTATTTTGGTGGGTTGAAACCAGCAGTAAATTCTCCATTCCCAGTTTAAAACCAGCTGCTTCTGTCACCCAACACAAGCCCATGCAAAGCAGAGCAAGGCGTGAAGTCACACCGATTCACACGTTTTCCCTTGGAAAAGCGAAATCCTGGCACAACCTCCCCGAGTCAGCCGTTCATCCCCATCATGGATCTACATGGGGGAAGGTGATGCACCCGCGTTTCTGCACAAACCAAACAAGCTTCTGGAGGTTAAGCAGCAGATTAAGGGATTTGTGGTAAAAAGGCAGCACATGACAGAGGTGCTCCAGCGTCCCATGGAACGGCAGCAGGAGCCATAGTGTCGAGCTCTGTGTTTCTGGGTGAATTCAAAAGGCCTTTTGGGAAAAGTGTCTGATCTGGATTCAGCAGGAACTCATTTCCCTCACTCCTAAGGCAGCATCAAAACAACCGCTCACTGAATGCGTGGAGTTTTATCAGATTAAAGGGAGAAACGGTGAAACTCCACAGAGGCGGCCACGTACAGAACGCAGCGGCTTCTGTTACGGCCCAGAGTTTCTACACACGGCATTAAACTGGGGAAAAGCACCCTCTGTAGGACACCAGCACCCAACACATCTGGCAACAGCTGCACCACAGCTGAGAGGCAGCTCCAGTGTACCCAGAACACAGGCCCCTGCGTTTGAGGGCAGCCGGGAATGTGGGGAGATACCGGGGCGAACCCCTCTTCCCGCAGGAATGGGGACACACCGGGATGCCCTCGCCCCGCGCCGGGATGGCTCACCTGGTGCATACTGGGGTTACGGCCGCCCTGAGTGTGCTCTGGTCTGTAATACCACAGGAGGCTCATCATCAGCTCCCCTGCAAGGAGATTTATTAAAATACATCAAGCCTCAGTCTTCCCATAGTGTTTTCCCACTAATACCCAGCTTCCTCCTCCTCCCTTTCATTCCCTCAGCGCTCCCGTGGAGGCAGCTGTGCTGCCATAAATATTTCATGCTGAACTAGGTGTCCTTTTGTTACGGCAAGCAGCCGTATGAAGTCGGTCACGCTGCTATTCCGTTACACCTTCACCCCCTTCTGCTTGTGCTACAGCGTCACAAAGAGGTCAATTTGGCACCAAAAAATACAAAAATCAAACGTTTCCATCTGAAAAAAGTATCCATTTGGACTGCAGCTGGAAAAGATGCTCATGCAAAGCTCGGCACTGGGAGCACTAACTCCCAGCTCAGTGCCAGAAGGGCTGCTGCAGGATGAGGGGTCCCACCACGCGTCAATCCCTGCTTTTACAGGTAATTTTTTAATTTATTTTACTGTTAAGCAAGACCTGTGCTTTACAACACTGGGCACAGCTTCCTTGGCTGAGGTATTGCCAGTCAGACACGGGACCTTAAGAGCAAACCCCCACCACTCCAGTCACCACCTCCCCTCTCATCCCCCTGAGCTGCTGGGGACCAGCCCGAGCTCCACACCGGCTCCCGGCCCAGATGTTGGGGAGAGCAGAGCATCTGGGCACACAGCAGCTCCCGAGATGTCTGCTGCAATGAAATAATAAAGGAGATGGTTGCTAAGACGGGCACTTGGCAGATATTATGTGCTTTCATGACCAGACAGATTCTGATTACCAGTCCCAGGCTAGTGATTAAAGAGCGTTTCAGTTCCTGGAACCATCTGAATGGAAGCCATGGAGCTAATCTCTTCCTCTTCATCACCCGCTCTGGCAGCAGCAGAGTCCCCTAACAAGCTCCCAGCTCTCCCGAGACCCATCACTTCCCTCTCCCAGCTCCCCCTCCTCTCTCAGACACAGAGGAAACACACGCTCTTGGCACGGTACCTGTTTTGGGGTCTTCCCACAGCGCCGAGATCTTGGCCACGTAGGGCATAGATTTCTTCCGGGGCCCTGACTTGAGGAGGACGGTGTCTCGGACCCGGATGATCTCCCCGTCTCTCTCCACAGCCTGGTAGCTCTTGCGAACAGCCGGCTCCGGTTCGTTCTACACCATCACAACACACACAGAATGAAGCACCCCCAGTGTAGAGGCAAAGGGTTAATTCACCCTTTGCCACCCCAGCCCGAGACTCCCTTGGTCCCGCTGCCAATTAAAATCCTGCCCAAGCCCACCCGGAGCCAAGGGCTTCTGTTCCACCACATCTCCCAGGGAAGTCACACAGCATAAACCCTCTCGTGGCATCTCCAGTCCCACCAGCTCAGTTCATTACAAAGATCAGGGCGAACAAATTACTTTTTCTATGGGTTGGGCATTCGCAGGTAAAGCACGGTCACGGAGGAATAGCATCCAAGTTGTCCACAGGTCATAGGTGGCCACCCTTTCTAAATTAACCAAAACACAACTATTTCTCCTACGCAGTGCAGGCAGAGAGGAGCTGCTCCCCCGCGGGACAGCAAGTCTCATAAATGCACCCATTTCTGAAACTAACACCTTCTTTCAAATTAAAAAATACATTTCTCAGAAATACAGAAAAATCACCGCTTTACCTGCCTACCCATAGGTGTGCATTTCCTCACAAAGGCAGGGAAAACGAGGCATATTTGGAATGTTGTGCATTTCTCTGATACACACATTGTAAGAAAAGAGATAAACCATGAAGTATTTCACACGACCAGGGCAGGGAGGGCAGGGAGGCGGTGGCATAAAGCTTCACGAGATGGCTAGTGTTTCCTTTGCACCCTCTAATGTTACAAAATGATGACTTTTTGGACTGAAAACTGGGGTTTTATGTTTTATTTTAGTTTTTCTCTGAAAACTCACTACAGAATGCCTGAGCAGGACAGGATTAACCTCCTGCCCGACCGCCCAGGTGCAGTCGGAAGCATTAGGTGCCGGGACTCAGGCGCCCAGGCGCAGTCTGCCCTCACACAGCCCCTGCTCCCCGGACACAGCCCCGAGGGGTGAGGCTGCAACCCCCATCCTGGGGGACGCTGGCAGCAGTGGGGGTCACACCACTGCACCCCACGGAGCATGGACGGCTCCACTTGGACCACAGCTCCCCTGGGCACCGACATTCACTGCACCCAGCTCAACGCCTCCTCCCACCTTCCCAGACAGCACGTGGGCCCGGATTCCAATCCATGCTCTTCTGTTTTAATAACATGAAGAGTTATTTCCTTCTCTCTCAATTAAGTGGGCTTTTCTGGAGTTAATTGCATTTTCCGGCAGGAAGTCTCCCATCCTGCAGGAGCCAATCTCTGCCCATGAACACAACAAATGGGAGAGCACAGACAAGAAATCCTGGAAGGAGCAACTTCTCTGGTGGCATGGCCAGTCACAACAAGGGGGATATTGGGTGCTAGGAAGATTCCATCTGGGAGCCAGGATGTCTCAGCCCTCCATGCTCTCTGGGAGATCCCTCTGGGCTGCAGACACCACCAGTGAGAAGAACCACCTACCAGAGCGACCTTTAGACAACCGCTCCTTACAACAGGGCTGACACCTCCCTGGCTTTCTCCAGCAGGTTTGCCCTGACCCCGGAGGAGGAAGCTGGAGGATGGACTCACACGTGCACAGATGCCACCCTTGCAAATGCCAAAGCCAGAAGCATTCATCATGGTGGCATTTCAGCTGATGCCAGCAAAGGAGCAGCAGGTTCTCCTTCCTTTCCAAACAGCCCGTCGTGCTGTGCCAGGTAATACCAAGGCGCAGGAGACAAACAAAGCCAACAGCAGCATGGCCTCGAAGCCCAGCCAAAAGGCACCATTTGCTTGTCCCAGAGGTTCTAGATGGCACCTAGTGACCATCTCCACCTTGAAGCAAGACCCAAAAGGCCCTCAGGCCCTCATGATCTTGCACGGCTGGGAAGAGCTGTGCGCACACACACAAACCCCAGCGCTCCACAGACACCTACCACAACGTAGACGGCCTTCTCGCAGGCTGTGCCCACGGGGATCCAGCCGTTGGTGGCTCTCCGTCGGCTGATCCGCTGCTGCTTTGGGTGGGAGTGACCCCCCGCCGCTTTGCTGTCGGAGGCGTGGAGACAGCCCGAAGTATTTCGGAGCCCGGATTTGGAGCCGCTGGGAGGCTTGGAGCTCTGTGGACATTCCCGGGCCATGGTCTGAGGGTCAGAGTTGGGGGTCTGCAGATGAGGAACGGGTTCTGCAGCCGGTGGCACGCTGGGTACAGGGCATCCTGAGAGCGGGTGGGCAGGCGAGGCAGGGTGCCCTGCCACAGGGATTGTGAGGTTCAGCTGGTCCAGAGACTTGCAGCCTTCTAGGAGAAGGGAAGAAAAGAGATGTGAGACCCACTGGAAATATAAGACTGTCACACAATCAAGACCGTCCCAAACCACCACTGCTTTCTCCCAAAACTCCCTTTATTGCGTTACAGTGGGAAAGGCTCTCCGTGCTGTAATTTCATTTTGCAGTGTCACTGGATTCTGAGAGCAGAGCCATTCCTCAGCCCGCGACGCTGCCATGTGTCGCTGCCGGTGACGCTGCAGCACAGCAAACCCACCCGAGCCCCCCCGGAGTAACGCCAGCCAGCAACACGCACAAGGCTGGCCCGACTCCAAAGCAGCTCCAGCCTGTCAATATGTATAAAAGAAATAAAAGGCTTATCAAAACGATGGGAAGGATTAAACCACGCTCGCAGAAGCAGCCAGCTTCTTTCAAAAAAGCCAAATTCTACTAATCAGGGAAAATTGAGACGATTCTCTGAATTAACTCCAGAAACAGGCAACAACGCGGAACAGACTATGTAAGAGGATGCACGCTGCTGCCTTCAGCAGAGCCGTGTCCCCGGAGCAGAGGCACTGAGCGCCGCAGGTTCCTATGTCGGTTGATGCTCAAAAAGCATCCCAGGACACCTCACACGGCTCCGGGAGTCACACAAGGAGCCCTCAGCCCAGGCCAATGTGTCCAACAGGAGCAAGCGGGGTTTGAATCACCCGCCGGCAGCAGGGAGGAAGCTCCCAGATCAACATACAAAGCTCCCCTGTTCACTCAGTCCGAAAGCGTGGGGTTGGGGGGTGACCAAAACGGTGGCTTCAGGCCAGCTCCAGGAGATGCCTCCAGAGTGGAGTGTGTCCGAGCAGATCCATGGGACCGTGCTGCTGCAGAGCCCCTGAAAAACCTAACCGTGAACAAACTCCTGAAGTCACCAAGCTCTGGCCAAGTAACTGCTGAGACCCCCTGGCAGTAACGGGGAGTCACCGCCTCCTCTCTCCCACTTGCTGCTCCTGGAGAGGGTTGCAAAGAAGCCACCACAAGCGTGAGGGCGGCCCTGGGCTCTGCCGGCCCCGAGCAGCAAACGCCGCAGCAAGTCCCCAGCCACGACGTGGGGACGCGCGTCCAGGTCTCCTGCCCGGCCCCGGCAGGCACGGGAATGAATCACCTCTCCAGTATTTTGCTTACAAAAGCAGATTTCAAGCTTGAACTAAAGCAGGATGAAGCTCCAGAGAAGTATCGACTAAACTGCAGGCGGGTGGTGCAGAGCTGGCCACGCTGACCACCTCGAGATCCGTCCGTGGCTGGTGGGTCCCATCCCATCCCCACCACCCTGCAAACCAGCCGGGGGATCCCCCGCGTCCGGCAGAGCAGGGCTGCCCAGGTTACAGCCTCATCCCCCCGTTTGTACCAAACAGGCACCGGTGTTTCCATGTGAACATCCCAAATGCACCGCAGGAGACAGACACACCAGCGGGAACGCGCCAGGACGGGCTGGAGCCCCTCGCACCCGCGCGGGAGCGCTCCTTTCATTCACCGGAATAACCCACCCCAGGGAAGGAGCAGATCTCAGAGGCACACTCAGATATAAAAACCAACTCCAAAGCCTGAGCCCCTGTTAATATTCCAGGAGACCTCCTCATACACTTCAATCCGCAAAACACAGTCTGAATTATTCTGATGTTGTAGGCTTTTAAATCTCAGTTGCTCACCGGAAGGAAATGGGAATCAGTGATGCATTTATACTTACAGTCAGCTGTAACCCACAGCGCTCCGCATCCCAAAAATGTGCCAGGGAAAGAAATTAGCTTGCCATTTACAAACCTACACGGAGAAATAGCAGCGGGGTGACGCAGCAACAGTAAATACTTGTCCCTGGAATCACTCCTGCCCCTGCCAGCACCGTGAGGAGTCACGGTGAGCGCAGGGAGGGCTGAACCCAGCAAACACACTGTCTGCACCACCTGTGTCCCTGCTGGTTGTGCCATGCGACCTTTGAGGCACGGCAGGCTAAATCTCAGGAAGGGAGTGGAGTGGCAGGACCCCGGGGCAGCCCAGGGAGAGCTGTCAGACGGGGAGACGCTGCCGAGCTGGGTGTCTGTGCCCGGCAGAGCAGCGAAGCCACCAGCCAACTCCGTCTCGCGGCCGCCGTGGGAAGTGGGTATTTAGGGAGAACAGAAATTCTGCTTCAACCAAACACTCCCCACTTTCAGCAGCTTCAACAAAGAGACAACAAAGCCTCACCCAAACCGAGCGCTGAACAAAACTTCACCTTCCTACCTGAAAACATGTTCTAAGTGGGTAGCTCGGGCCTCCTCCTGCCTTGGGCACGGGGATAGCCACGAGCAGATCGCAGCCCCGTCCAGCTCCACCGCTTTTATAGAACGTGCTGGTGTCTGATAACCCCCACACAACAATCCACCTTTAAATATTTCAAAAGATATTTTTCACTAGCAGAGGCACAGCTCCGAGATAAAGCACACTGGAGGACACAGTCTGGAAAAGAGAGGGGACAGAAGCGCCAGGGAAATAACTCCATCACCTCCTACACCATCACCTGCTCTCAGGTCAACGCTTCATTTTCAGGTGTTAAGAGCAAGGATGGGACCACTGCTCACAATGACAGCACGCCCTGCACTTCCAGCACCACAGGGAATGCAAGCTCGTGACCAAAGAGCAGACTGGAAGGGAATGGTTACACAGCCCTGCCAGGTCTCATCCATAAAATCTTAAAGGCTAGCTGTGTGGGGCTGCAGTCATTAAGAGCCTAACGACTGAGGCTGTGCCCGCCTCTTCCCACTGCTGGGCTCCGCAGGGATGCTGCGGTCCCAGAGCCAGCTTTTGGGAACGGAGGAGGATCTCGGCTTCAGACCCTGCACTCGGAGCAGCACAGCAGGACGGCCAGAAACCTCGCAGGGCATGTAGGAACTAAAACCCACTCATTTTACACAGATCAAAGCTGAGTGGTTCGCTCCGGCATGACAAGCCATGAGTCACCTTCTCACTGCCCAAATCCTTTCACCGATTCTATGCTTTCCACACCAATAAGACCTTCCAGTGGGAAAAACCCCTCAGGGCTAAAAACGGGGCAAGGGGAGGTGAAATGTGGATTCTTTCCGAGCTGCAGACAGAGGGAACTTGCCTCCTGGCCACGAGACACCTTCATTATCCACCACGCTGAACCAGCCCTCTTCTAGGAACACCAAACGTGATTTTCTCGCAATTTTGCACCTTACCTGCTGCAAAAGGCATTTTGTAGGGGTAGGCGTTCCGGCCGGCGTGCACGCTGCCGATCCGGCCCTCCGGCACGTGCACCACGCCGCAGACGCTGTAGCTGTTCACGGCCGTTCCTTCCCCGCAACAGTACGGGGAGTTACACCAGTGGAGTGGCTGGAAATGAGCACCTGATGGCAAGGAGCCGGGCGATACCAAGAGCCCCTCGCAGGTAGCGGACTGCGAAAGCTCGTCCTTGGGGTAAACGGAGCAGTGAGAGTAGCCACTGTATCCACTTTGGCCATAATACACGTAAAACCCGTTCAAGGGAGTCAGATCCGAGGATTCATAGAGACATCCACAATCCGTGTGATTCCCGGGCACGGGCAGGGGAGGGAACTGCTGCACGGGAAAGGAAGGCTGATGAAATTCCTGTTTGGGGGTCGGGGATTTCTCTCCGGGTCTTCCGTACTCCGGCTTCATGGAAGCTTGTCCACCCATGAGCAAAGGCAGTCTGTGGTAGAACCCCTCTGTGCTGGCATAGGAGCCTGACAGCGACTCATAGGGGCCGGGTTCTGTCGCCCCGTAGAGCCTGGAGGGGTCCCGCTGCTCTCCCTTCCCGAAGGCGAGCCCTCGCCAGCCGTGCTGACCTTCCATTTTTAAGCTGGCCATTTCCTTCTTGGATTTGACGCAATTCTTCCTACCGGCTTTGGCCCATTTGAGCGTAGATTTTGAACAGTGGTTCTCGGACTTGCCCTCTGCGTCCGATTTACTCCTCTGCTTCAGGGGTTGGTCTTTCTCGTGGGTCAGCTTCAGAAAGGCCACGGCGTTCAGGCTGGCCAGTCTCTTTGGGGTGGGATGGTAGGAGATGGCACCGTCCTCCCTCTTTGTCCCATCGTCAAAGACCTCGTCCAGTGAATGGTCACAGCTATTGCATTTCGGACCGGGCTCATGCCGGTTTTTGCCTTTACCTGTTTTCACAGCCGTTTTTTCCAGCACGGGCCAGTTGTCCCCTGCTGCCTTGCAATGCAAGCTCTTACCGGTACAGTCCCCACCGGCTTTAACCGAGTCCCTCCGGAAACGCCTGCCGGATAACAAGCCATCGTCCCGTTCAAAGAGCAGATTGTTCACGGCCTCGGCATTGAGCGAGGCCAGTCTGCGCTTCCTGGGCTCCGAGGGAGCAGCGTCGAGCTCCTGCTCCGTCCCTGGATAAGTTATTGTGCACTTTTCCCCGGATGAATCACTCTTCCCCGCTCCCACAGGCTGAACTTGTTCGGAGAACAAAGCAGGTCCCAAACCCTCCATCCAGCTGGGAAGGTCCTTTTTTTTACAGCTCTGGCTCTGTTTCGACAGAGACCCGGCCACATCCTCCAGCCTGGTGAGGAGCACTTTGCAGGTCTTTTTGTTCACGGCGGGGAGCAGACGTCTCCGCAGAGGGTACGTCTTTCGCACCTCCTGCAAATTCTTGCTTTTGTTCGTCCCCACGACCCCACTCGGACAGTTCGGAGCCTCGGTGCCATCCCCGTCCCTCTGCTCGCCGCACTCCGCGCCGGTCCTGTCCATCCTCCTGCTGCCCGGTGGGGATGAAGCTTGGCCAGCAGAACCAGCTGGGTGTTTCAGAAGGAAAAGTTGTTTCTTCCGGGCATGCGTCATAGGATCAATGTCCAATCCTGGGAACAAACAGAAAAAAACCACCTATTAATATGGCCGAGAGGGACCCATCTCCTCACAAAGCACCAACTGCCAATTAGGAAATATTTGGGGAAGCTTGTTTCTATACACAGCAGAGCCTTTTTGGGTGATGGCCAGTTAAGCCAATTAAGAGAGAGGATGCAATGAGATGTGGTTTAATATTAAGCCATAGAACACGACAGTAATTAAAAGGAAGGCGGTGACGGCAAATGCCACAGCAGCTGGGAAGAGCAGGGTACGGCAGAAAGCTGCTTCGCCCGGCTCCCGGTCCAGGTACGGTCCCCGGGACAGCCATGCTGCTTCCAACACGGGACAAATTCTCATCAAATCTACTCAAAGCTGATCCCAAAGCTGGGCCGGGGCATCCAGCAGCAATAAATCCCAGGCATTTGACTGGTTGCGTGTTGATACAGGCAGGCTGCTTCACTGTCGTTTTCTGAAACAATTAGGCAAAAGCAAAACAAAAAAGTCCACCTACTCCTGTGAAAGTTAAACTTGGTCTGTTAAGCAGAGATCTGCCAGCATTAATAAATTAAATAGATGCAAATCCCCGTGCAGGTTAGAACCTGGCTACTCGCCCCTGCTGTCATTCCCTACACTTGTATTTTACAAACATTGTGGACATTAAATCACCAAATCACCACGTTCTGCAGAGAGGCCCTAAAAATACGATTATGGGAGGAAAAAGAATTACTCGGCTGTATGTCATTCCTGACTGTTCATCTAGATGCTGTGTCAAGTCTCTCTTCAAAACCAACGCAAATTACTGAAAGCAGGAGATAAGCATCAGCAGCGGGGGAGGCAGGGCTGAGCACACCAACACCCTCCCCGGGCTGCCGGCACGACGGGCGGCCTCCCCACAGCCGGACCTTCCCGGCCAGGTAGAACATTGCAGGAACTCTGATTTATCCCCAGGAACTCTCCCTGCAAGGATAGAAGCCGTGCCAGCCTCGGGAGGACGGCTCCCTCCAGGCTTTCGCCCCACATCACGGGTAGGAGCTGCCACCAAACAGCCTCCTGGTATTCAGTGATGGAGAGCCCCGTGCTGGCTTCCCGAGCTATCCACCAAACTGAACCTCAGTTGTGTTTTCCTGTTCTGTTTTTAGCAGAAGGGTTACCCGTTCTGTTTTTAGCAGAAGGGTTACCCGTGGCTCTGTGCTCCTGCATCCCGAGCTCAGCCAGCGACCTGCCATGGGCTCGTGCCGGGGCTCGGAGGGGCTGAGGGCTGAAGGAGCACACCTTGGCACAAAGAGCTGTAGGTCTGACCCTAGGAAAGGATTCGGGTAGGTGATACTAACCTATAAACATTAACAAATCTCAGCCTAACTGGGTGATAGCGGAACAGATTTAATTAAGTCAGTATCTGAGCACTGGACACAGCAGAAAAAGACAACTGCTTGCATTTAATGGTATTTAGGAACCAGTCAGATTCCCTGCATCGGCACCAAAGAGCTGCCCTTGGCATTAGCACCACCCCAGGAGCTGAGCCTCCCTGCAATCAGGTGTTTGGCTGGAACACTCCTCAACTGACACAATCCACGCCGCTTCTGAGGCTCTTAATTAAAGCTACTACTGCTTTTGCAGTGATTAGAACAAAGCCACTGAATTACAAGAACTGCTCATTTGATATGGTTTAATCAAGCTGATAATTAGATTATCTATTTGAAATAAGCCCTATGTGTCTTAATTGACTTGCTTATATACACATTAACTAAAAGAAACTTAGGAATTGGAAACCACTGTGGTTTGCACATTGCTCTTCTGGATGTCAGACTCTTCCCGTTGGCTTTGGGGGTGACAGACCCCTCGCACCCCGTTCCACACAGGGTACCTCCCACGGCTCCTGCCCGAACGGCAGTGCTCAGTGGGGAGCAAACAGTTATGTTTATCCATGTTTTTTCCAATAAGGAAAACAGGTTCTGGAACTTAGGAGATGCTTATCAAGTCAGAGAGAGAGTTTCCCCCAAAATCAGAGTTCTTCCTGCACAAGCGGTCAGGCTGACCAGAGACACCCTCTGGGGTTTGCAGGACTGTAATTGAACAAACCAGCGCCGCACAGGGGGTTTGGCAGCGGCAGAGCCGGCATCCAGTGCAGCCCTGCCCTGGGGAGGGGAGCTTTTCCCAGGCTGTAGGGACCAGCCGTTTCCTATTTTCTGTTGTCCCACCGAGAGGCTGAGCCTCTGGCAGAGACACTCAACAGAGAGGTGAGAAACCCAAAATAAACAGCTGTGGCTTGTCTTAAACCCAGCATCAGCCACCTCCCGCTCCCCGAGCTTTCCCCAGCAGCCGCCCGACCTTCTGGCCACCCACCACACATCCTTCATCCACAGGGGCTTTAGAGCCATCAGGATCCGAATGAATACGAGTATCCACCAAAAAACGAGCACTATAGACACGACTGTGTCCGTACCACATCTGCCTGAAAGTTAGAAAAAGTCCAGTAGAGATCGAAGGGGATTTTTCCAACAGTGAGGTAGGGAGGCACTAACAGCAGTGACCATCTTCCCTGTTTGACCCTGTAAGGATTGCCAAGACAAACAATAGCTTAAATAAAGTGTATTTTCCGATCCTAAGCACAGGAATGCTTTAAGTACCAATGCCCAAAATTAAAACTGATTCCCCATCTCCTTCCCTTTTTTCTTTTTCTACATAGATTTGCTAGCACTGTGAGAAACCCCCCTCCCTGCCCAAAACCTGGACCAGAGACCCGTTTTCCAGCACGGAAGAGGCAGCATCGTCCCACTGTGCTGTACCACATTTCCAGCTAACACCGTAACCCAGCTTCCATCCCTGACAGGCTGCAACCACCAACGTCAGGAGAAACACTGGAGTGGAACAGGGAAAGATGACAATAGAGATATGGAGGCAAAAAGGGCATTAAAGTGGGAAGAGCCCCAGGACTCAACGCAATCCGCATTCAGGGTCTCGGCCACATGAGCCCTTTGACACGACAAGTTCCCAGGCACAGCAGCACCCAAGCAATCACAGGCAGCTGGGGGGGGGGGGTATTTCTTATGTTTTTTACTGAAGGGAGGCTATGTGTGCATAGATCCCCTCCTTGGCATCTGGTCTCTTGAGTTCTCTCCCCCGCACGTGGAGCTCTGCTGCTCGAGTGCTACGAAGCACTGATCTACAGACGAAGAACTAAATAACTGGAAATTTGTGGAAAGACAAAATATGGAAAGAAAATATGTGGAAAGCCAGCCCCACACCCTTTTGGCATCATAGCCACGTAAATCCTTTCAGTGTCAGCAAGGAAAACACCAGTAGCACCCAGCAACACCTCCACCTGACTGCAAACCCCCCGAAACAGGAGGATTTGCAGCAGGAAGACAGGATGACAAGCAGAAATACAGACACAGCTTAAGGCAATGCAGAAGTTGGCATTACTCTCTCAAAAATTTCCATGGTGGATTCCTTGGCAAAAAAAAAAATTAAAATAAATAAAGCAGCCAAGTTTCCCCCCGATGTGCTCAGTTTGGAGACCCAGAGAAGGTTGTTCTTCCAGATCACATCCCACTGAAAACCTGAAGTCAGGTGAATTCTGTCTGTCTTCAAACGTGCAAACTGAATTTGCTGTGCTCTGGCTCACTCCTATCAGTATATTATTGGCAGAAATAAACCAATTTGGAGTGGATCAGTTACAAAGTGTGGTTAAAAAGGTTCATTTCTACCCAGGGAACTTCCCCATGATATCACCATGATAAACTGGCCGCCGTGACCCGCAGGGTGGTTTCTAGAAGCCGGAGTGTTGTTTGTCCTCCCAACTCCTTTTTCTGACATAATACTCCAATGGAGGTGGGAACATCCAGGTCCAGCATCCATAATGAACCTTGTCATTCCAGAGCCATAGGCAATGAGAATTTATTACAAACCAATGAGGAGAAAAAAACAACCCAAGAGTTGGCTCCATATCCCACAGAAGCCAAGAATAACGTTTCAGACCTGCTCCTCCACACCTCTTTTGGAGAAACCCTCTCACCTCTCCCCAGCAGTCACTCTCAGCCTGCAGAAGATCACACATTTTTCTGTTCTCCGTGATTTGTCACACACAGGTGCAGAAAGAGCCACCCCGAGCCTTGCTACAGCGATGCTGCTGCCCGTTTTGGAGAGGTATTGTGATAGGCATTAAGGAAATAAACCTACTAAATCAGCAATTGAGCCCCGTGGCGAGCACACCCCCAGCAACAGGCACCAAACAGTCCTACGAGATGGCTGTAATGAGCACGAGCCATCATGAGGATGCTGGGCTACCGAGTCTTCCCCTGCCTACCAAATGGACTGCTTTGCCAGGGGGATGCTCATTCCCTCCTTGGGGAAGAAGCAGCGAGCAGCTGAGGCTTCCCTGGGATCTAGCAATCCCTTTTCTATCCCCGGCATAACACAGGAGCGGAGATTTTGAATGCTGCTCCAAACTAAAGCATCCCACAGTCGAGCGCATCATGCCTCAAAATCAGAGTCGTGCCGAGTTACTTACGGGGAGGGCAGAGTGTCAGGGATCTTCGTCCTCTTCCCACCTTTGTACTCATTCACAAAGCAAAGAAGAAAAACCAACCGTGCCCAGAGGTCTCCAGGAAATCGGGAGATAATCCCAGGAACTGAAAGTGAAGGTACTTAAACCAGAAGCACCCATTTAACCGCTTGCAGCCGAGGAACTGGATGAACGGTGAGAAGAGGTTTGGGTGTAAGGATGGGAAATGAAACCAGTTCCACACAGCAGCAGCTCGGTCTCACCAGCTGCACCCAGAGCCCACCGAGCCTTTTAAAGCTCAGCTGGAATCGCTGCTTCCTTCCTCAAACCGGACTGCTGCTCAAAGCTCCCTCGACAGCTGTGGAACCCAAAGCAGACCAGAAGAAGGACGAATTAAAGAAAAAAACAGAAACACCACTGGTCCAATTTTCTGCTAGAATAAAACCACTACCCAAACAGCAAAATCAGAAGAGAGTTGATGCCTCATTAGTAGGAAAATAAGCAAGTGTGTTAACAGCTGCATCTTCTGTAATCACGCAGCTGCAGCATCTGTCTCTCCCTCTCCATCACTTGATTGCAAGTGAAATTAGAAGAAACTAGTCTGGGACTACCCGTTCAAGGACCATTTCCTTTCCCAAGCTTCTCTACGGAGCTGCGCTCGTTCCAAGGAGACGATGCCAAAAGCATAGAAATTTAAAGCTTTTAAAGCTCCTAATCCATTTGGCACTTCAGTAATATACAAAGAGTTACGACAACACGGATCTGCCTCTCCGTGCAACAGCATCGCTCTGAGGAGTCTCAGCCCCTGTCTCCATTCAAATCGGCGCAGCTTATGCTGTGACAACAGCCCTGTAACTGTAAGTACCTGGAGGATTGGCTCCCTTCTCCCTGCTGCTTTTACGGCCGAAGAATCCTCGGTGCTGTGAGGAACATGCTGCACGAAGGAAGCCTCCCAGGAGCTCTCGGAAACCCAGATGAATCAGAGAAGCATTGGGTACCCCAGGCTGAGCTACCCAAACGCTGCCCCAGTCCCACCAGGGGAAGCGTCGCTTCAGTTTCAAACATTCAGAAAAAGCGGAATTGTTGCAGGCTGCAATTCGTCTTCCCAGAGTCCGGCCCTGATTTTTCTCCAGAGGCCCATCGAAAGCTCCATCATCCGCATGCTCCAGAGAAAACTGTTTATCCAGAGCTCATTAGGCTGCAGAAAAGATTTGTTTCTCTCTCTCATCAACACAGCCCCAAGTATTTGCCGGCACCTCCTGGAAACCACGGCAATACCGTGCCGGAGGACACAGCCCGTGTCTCCGCAGCTTCAAAGAACGCTTGCAGAAAGGGATATGGGGCAATTCCCGCACAGCCAAGAGAAGATCTCTGGAAGTGGTGTGGGACTACGCTCCCCGCTCCCAGACCAGTAATTACAGCTTCGTTGCGAAAGCCTGCGCTGCAGCGGCGGAGCTGGGAGTGTTGCAGAACATGTGTGGCCCTGAGAAATTACAGCGCTCGCGCGGCTGCAATCATAACCCGGTGCTTTGCAAGCGGGAGCGCTCTGCCTGTCTGCAACCCAGGGCAAAGGAAACCTGCTGGGGTGCAGTCCCTGCACACGGGGTGACCACTCGCAGAAACGGGAGCCGGAGTCGGAGCCGCCCCGGCGCAGGAGAAGCCCAGCCGATCTCTCGGAGGGCTGGTCCTGGCCCTGACTCTCTGGTTTCAGATCTTGCCCAGTGGCAGTGCCCCGAAATGCTCTGCAGGGAAGACAAAATTAAATTTTTCCGGCTGTTCTCACTCTCCCCACAGTCCCAGTGAGCAGTGTTCATGGGGGAAAATAAAGGAAAAAAAAAAAAAAGAAGAAAGAAATCCCTGCTGTGCTGATACCCCCAGTACAGGGAGGGTTCCGTTCGGGGTTTGGCATCTTTCGGCAAAGGCAGGGACACGCTTCTGGAGAAGGGACTGTCTCAAGAGCTGTTCAACCAACTTCACTGGCCAAGTAAGCTTCTTCCCTTAATTCCACACACATCTACTTGGGAAAAGCCAGCTCTTTCCATACCAGTGGAAAAGAAGGATGCACAGGTTTGGGGGAGAGTGGGAAGATGTTTTTTCAAAATCGATGACAAGGTGCGTTGCCTGAGGGACTGACTCAACATCTGGAAAAAGATATTCCCTGTTGGAAAGGCACCAGCTCCCCTTTCCCCCTGACAGGCGCGGAGGAGCCGTATCACTGAGTTATGTTTTCAGTGAGAGCTGCCACTTCGGTTGAGTATTGAGTAAATATTGAGTAGTCAAAAAATAAATGTGGGAAGCGATATGTGACCTCAGCAACTCAAACATCACTCACCAAAACCAGACCAAGCTTTGCAGCCGCAGACTCTTCAGGTGTTTGCATTGAAGTAAACCTGAATTTCTGAATGCAAACCCTCCTCCACTGACCGTCTGTGTGTAGAGCCACGACCAACACCCGCAAACCCTGCTTCCATGGCCTGGGAGAACTAAAGATTTCCACCCCCAGCAGTGGCCACGTGCCTTCTGCTGTGACCTGACCATACAGCAGTGTTGTGGGTGTCCATGGGACGTTCCGGTGCTTCTGCTGTTGTGTACAGCCGTGTCCAACAGCCCCGGGAAATCGGCCCGGGAGAGCTCACAGCCCAAGAGGCACCGGCACAGCCCCGGGGTCACACTCGCTGCCTGGAGAAGAGACGCAAAAACTGTGTTACCCACCAGCAAACCACCCTCACCTCCCCAATCCCCATACCCACTACAAGAGGAAGCAGTAGGAAACTGGGAAGGAATGGGAGATCAGGATTTTGTCCTTAATTTGCTCGGAGGGACAAAAGGACCACCTTCCCTCCCTCGGAGGGGACACATTCCTTTTGCCTTTAAACGAGTTAAAGAGGGATGAACCAGGACGAGACCAGAACTTTGAGCTCACAGACATTTAAGGGTGACAGAGCACACGGCAAGTCCTGAACAGCGTTTCAATCCCATGCTTCCTACAAGAAGCTTCCTACAGTTCCTTCCTGTAGCAGCAGGAACCTGTGGCCACTCCAAAATATGGGGGGGTAGCCCCAGTTACATGGATATTATATATTATATAATATAATATGGATATTACTCTCTAAACTCTACCTGTTTGCGCAGCAAGCGGCTCAGGGGCTTTAGGGAACACTGCTACTCAACCGTGTCATTAAAGACACAAGCAAACAGAGAGAAAGCCAACCTCCTCCCCGAGCAGAAACTGCTCCTTTGCCAGTGCAAACACGGGGAGGGTTCCCGCAGCGCAGAGCCCACCGGCAGCTTCTCACCTCTCAAATCCAGCGTGGAAATCAAAACCAGAGCCGTGGCCACCAGCCCCAACCCCGCTGCTGCAACGAGAGCCCGGCTACGGCAAAGGAAATCCCCGGCATTTGCAAGCGCAGGCGATGAGCACGTGGAGGTGGGGGTGAAAATCAGGCTTAACTTGTCTCAAGGCTGACAACTTTGAGCGAAAGCACTCACGCTTCAGAGACGCTGTGACGCGTGGCCTTTGCTGTATCACTCCCCGGTGAGTCAGTCATTAACAGCCCCTTTTAACGAAGACAGGCAGACCCCAGAGACGAGGCCAGGGCTGGAAGCGCACAGCCTGCACCCCCTCAGATACAGGGAGGGTAGAGCTTACACAGATTTTGCATTTCTTCTGAAATATCCCAGGGAGGAACATCAGCAGCAACTACTAGTACGCATAAAACCCTCGCTATATTAAGCATCAGGCGTTTACAAAGAATTGCCTATTAGAACTTTAAATAGGTTCCACATAAAGCTGCCTACGTGAGAGTGATGCTAACAACGCCCCGTAAGATGCCTATAAGTAGTTTGAGAAACTAAGTCAAAAATATCTCAGGACAGCTTTGACAGCCGTGTTTTCAGAAGGAGCACAAGCTTTGCCAATCAAGTTAATCAAGGTTTTTAAAAAAAAAAATAAAAAAGTCCCAAGTCCTGCTCATCTGATTTTCCATATATGCAAAAATGCAAAATAAATTCCTTCGCGGCAGAAGGCTGAGTCTGGTAAAATATCAATCATGTGTCACTTTGCTCAGAGAGCTCTGGCACCATTCCTGCCGCGCACAAAACGGAATAACAAATTATTTCCAAGACTTTATTTTGAAGAACAAGGTGCAAGGTTTTCCTATAGTAAATATTAAAGCTCTTCTATATATTATAATCACACCCTTCCACAACTGCTTTAGGAACTTCCTCCGAGCTGCTGGGTTTAAATAATTCAGGATGCGCCGTGATTTCATGTATTACATGTGCATCTGCGAAACCGCGCTGCCCCTGGGGATGTCTCGGGCGGGAGCATCCCTGCCAGCTCCTCAGCCCCAAAGCCATCGCTGCCGTCCCATCCCTGCATCCCGACCTCCCTCCTCCTCCTCCTCTCCCAGTACTGCCGCCTCCACAAAGGGCTCCATTCACTCTCTCGGCTCTTTCAACTGGAAACTGTCAGCGCGGCACCCCTGAGATCCAAAGACAACATGTTACTACTCAGCGAGCTCCAAAGCTGCTTGAGGGGAGAAAAAAAGCAACGCAGGAAATTCAGGGAAGGGCAAGGCACTCCTGCAATGTAATATTTAATTAACTGTCCTAAAATCTCACCCAAAATACAACTTCAAGAACTCTTTTTATTTCCTCTAAAGAATCTTCATCATCTTTTCCTCACCTCAGAGCATTCCTTGGAACCACCCCACCTCAGGGTCAAACCCTCGGTCCTACGGCTCCAGGTACCGACTCCATCAGTTATCCTCTGCTCCATCAGTTATCCTCTGCAAGAGCAGGGCAGAAAACAGACTGGATTTTAAAATTTAACAGACACGCATGTTTAGAACCTGAGTTTAAATTTACAGAAGCCTTAGACCCAGGCAGGCAAAAAAAGGCTATGTTACCAAGTTCATGTAATATTTTCGAGGATTCCTGTGTTCTGACTCATCCCCAGCTGAAATACATTGACCAGAACTACCTCTTCAGACTGAAACTGCAGTCTGGATGTATTTTCAGTTCCAGAATAAGTAGTTGGGAACAGTATTGTCTTTCAGTTGGCAATACCTATGGTTTCTGTGCAGTTCTAACAGAAGTGCTGCATTACTTCAACCTCAGCTTGGGCCATACGAAGCAAGTTGTCCCTAAAGCAGAACACCTTGCTGGGATTTCTGATAGCCTCCATCCTAAGTTTTGATTCCTCTTTCCATTCAAAGCGCAACAGACGTTTCAAAAGAAAATACTTTCTATTTCTTTACTCTCCCTTTCCAACCACCACTTGAAATATCATCACCCTCCAGGCATTTCCCCAGCTGAGGACACAGGTGACATAAAGCGACTTATGAGCAGTTTGCCATTTGGGAGCTTCAACCCCAACCCAGAACCCGAGTCCAAAAACGACTTTACAAAACCCTTGTGTTCCCTCTGGAGTCCCTGTAACCACACACTCTCCTTCCCCACGTGTCTTACAAACCACACTGAACGCTAAGGGAGCTTCAGTCTGGAGATGACTTTGCTGCACTTGAACTTAGGGAATAAAGGTTCACTTGGGGCTGAAGCTTAAGATACTCTCAACAAATTGGGCAGAGCTTCTGCAGGTCGAGAAACTTGGAATTCCAAGCAGGGAGGAGAGTAAAGTTACAGGACACCCATTACCATCTCAATACCTAAAAGTTATCAGGTGTGCCCAGAGGTTTCCTCGAGAAGCTAGCCCACCTGACAACAGCTCTACAAAATACTGTGAAATACACATACAATTATTTTTTTCCTTCACAGGAAGGAAAATCACTACAGCTTTGACCAACACCACCCATACAGGGGGATATTCCCACACCTTCTCGCTATGCAGCTATGACCAAGCCAGAACTGCCAAGCCCAACTCAACCCAACCTACTGTAAAACCTTTCCTCCCTCTCCTTAATGCAAGAGCACAGGATCTACAAATGAGGACAAGGTAAGCGAAAGAGCTCCCTTTAAAATTTCACAACTCAACTGGTTTAATGTATTGGCTCGGTCAAAAACAATTTAGCACAACTGAATGGTGCTGCAACACCTCATTTCTCAAAGGAGAACAAGCTCCTCCGTTCCCAAGGTGGTGTGAACACACTCACTCACCTCTACGACTGGATTCAGACACGGGTGGGCTTTTTGTTGTTTTGTTTTATAAAGAGCAGTTTATTGACTGATAGAGGGACACGCGCTCCGGTACGGCAGCGGGCAGGATGGGGGGACAGTCCGAGACTCGGGCAGTGGATGTGGGGACAGCCCCAAGGCACGGTCGCACGGGAAACAGAGCGGATTTTGGTCTGGAACCTGAAGTTATTAACGTCTTCATCAAACCAGCCCGAACCTCCACCAGCCACTACGTGCCCAGAGTTAATTGCTTGGTCATTACACTTTTCATTACTAAGCAATTAGCACTTCAAGGTTTTAAGCTCCCAGCCCTGGCTCTTTCCAGAGCCATGAGGTACCCGGGGTGGGCTGGGAAACCCAGCATCGCAGGTGGACCACTGGCCCAGTCACACACCACGGCTGCCATGGGCTACCCGCCGAGGGACCCCTGACCCCCACACAAACTTCATGCTGGTGATTTGAGCCCAGGCACCCAACGCCTGCATTCCCAAAGGTCCGAGCAGAGCCAGCAGAGCATTTCTGGTGACCAGCAGCCAGCGTGAGGTTGCCATCAGAAATCCGAAGAGAGAAAACTCCCAAGGCGGGCACCGGGACGTTGTTACACATCTCTACACAAGGACTGTGAAGTGATATTGAAGTAAGAGAAACCACCAGTCCAACACAGGCAATTCAGCCACTTTCAGCCCAATCACTGGAACGCCGCCTCCACGAGAGCCCATTTAACTCCCATTAGAGGCTGGCCCAGCTCTTTCATCCTTTACCCATATAGAGCTGTATTTAAATACACACATTTGCTGGCGCCCCAGGTTTGATCAGTCATGGCAACAAATACCACCTTTAAATAGACCGGACAGCATTCGCAGACCTGTGCTGGCAGTGATTTGTTTTATATCCACTCATTAACTTGCATTTATCTACCTACACATGCGTGACACCGTTTGGCCGTTCAGAAAGGCAGTGATTAAACACACTTTGCCTTCAAAGCCCAGGCTATGAGACGTTTTCAGTAAGGTGAGCTGTTTAAGCTACATCCCACCAAAGCATGACTTTGATTTTATTGCATCCTCCACAGCTGGAAGGAAAAACAGACTTAAAATAAATGAGGAACAATTAAGAACAATGAGTAAGTTACAGAGTTGACCCCAAGAGCTCTGGATTGAATTATGTGGGGGTTTGGCTGGAGAGGGTGCCCCATGTCCCGGGGGGGTCCCTGTGAAGTTCTGCTCCCTGGGTGCCAGTGAGGGGTATGTGGCCTGAAGGAAACCTCCCTCAGGTACAGTCAAACACAGCCTTCCCCAAAGCACAACCGAAAATGGTGACAAAACACAACAAGAGACAGGGCAGGTTCCTGGGGCAGGTCTGAGACTTGTCAGTATTTTATTCACGGGTCACAGTCTCACCGGCAGGTAATACTCGGGGACACAGCAAACAAGTCAGGAGACAACCTGTGGGTTCACCTATGATCAAGATGGACCAGAGAAGCACTAAAAAAAATAATTTAAAGAGCCCACCAAAAGGGACAGACACGCAACTTGTACACCAGAGAGGAAAGAATCATCAGTCCCACAGAGGCGGAGCAGGCGGCAGGCGGCGAGGAGGCTCTGCAGAGCAGAGCTGAGGTTTCTCGAGGAGCACGAGCTGGGTGGTCAACAACCTCCCACTGCGTTAAAAAGCTGGGGCAGACGCCCGGGAGTCTGTCATCCCTGCTATGGCCCAGCAAGGAATGAAATCATGGAATGGTTTGGATTGGAAGGGACCTTAAAGCCCCCCCCAGTGCCACCCCCTGCCCTGGACAGGGACATCTCCCACCAGAGCAGGTTGCTCCAAGCCCCCTCCAACCTGGCCTTGAACCCCTCCAGGGATGGGGCAG
>JAOXNH010000039.1:69285086-69298342 GCA_028566575.1 Bartramia longicauda | reverse complement strand
GAAGATCGGGGCGGGGGAGGGGCTTGTTACCCCCACAAATCGGAGGGAAATAAAGTTTCTGTTCTAAATCTCTTCCCCGTTTTTTTGAGCGTGGAAATCTCCCGGGTACCTCCTTGGGCCGGGATTGGGGGGAACGACCCAGGGTTTGAAGGCGGCCGCCTCCACCAAACAGCCCCAGGCTTGGCGGGGGGGGGACACACAGGGACAGCGGGGAGAATCTCCCCTTCGGTGCCCACCAGCACCCAGCAGCTCCCTGTGCTCCTCCCCGGGGGGGTTCTCAGGTGGGTTTTCCCGGCTGTTGTCACACAATCCCGAGCCGTTATCCCAGCCCGTTATCCCGACACTCCTCAGGGCTCCTGGCCAGTAGCCATCTGAAAGCATCCGCCCCATCTTCCCGGGCCGTCACCCACCGCAGACCCGGTGGAGACCCCGCAGCACCCACTGAGCCCCCGGACGGGAGCCGTTTGGGTGAGCTGTCACCGTTTGGGTGAGCTGTCACCGTTTGGTGAGTTGTCACCGTTTGGGTGAGCTGTCACCGTTTGGGTGAGTTGTCACCGTTTGCTCATTTACATCTTTAGTGTGGAAAAAAAAATATGTCATTGCCGGATGCTTCATTCTCACCTTGTCCCCAAGCTCCCAAAGATGTCCAGCATCCCACCTGGAGAGAGTTTCGTCCCTGAGGGTCGTTTTTTACTCCTTACCTTCAGCAGCGTGAGGTCAGAGCAGCAGGAGGAAGAGCAGCACCTCGGTGAGCTTCTGGCGGAGACACCAGGAAAAGCTCCAAAAGCTCCATCAGGACAATAACAACTTCTCCCTCGAGCAGGAAAACACACACACACCCCGTCTATCAACCTCTGGTCAATCCCATGGGAGGCAGGGATGAAGGTGGGTTCAGGACCCACATTTTGAAGCTCAGATGGATGCTGGGGAGCACCTGCACCTCCATCCTTCGGTGGCCGTCCCTTTGGCACCCCGTCAGGCCCCCGGCCAGCCGCACAAGAGCTAAGATGAGGACGGGGCAGTAAGTTTTACGGGGAGGCTTGGAGTTCAGCTGTACAAATCCTATTAGCATTAACATCAGCTGTGTGGCTAAATCCTCCCGTTCTGCACAGAAACTGAGTCCCTGAGGGGCTGCCTTAAACCAACAAACGCTCCCAGAGGCAGGGGCGGGGGCAGAGGAAGGTTTGTCCGGGGGGTAAATCCGGCAGCGCTCAGGGATCTGGGGCTGCCACGGTGCTGCCGAGGGTCCTTTCGGTTGGGGATGGTGGATCTGGAGGGCGGACAATTAGCTGGGACAAACGCTGTGCCCCGTGCCCCCAGCGGAGGAAAGGGTGGGGTGGGCAGGGGGTGAGCGTGGCCTGAAATAGCAAGAGACAAGAGGGGGAAAGGCAAAAGCGGGGGGAAGGAGCTTTATTTGAGGAGCAGGGGAGGAAAGTGGCAGGAGGGGAGGAGTTGAGACAGGGGAAGGAGCAGGGAGAGGTGAACATGGAAGAGGAGGGGAAAACGGAGAACATGGAAAGCGGAGGGGCTGGGTGGGTTTTTGGGCAGCCGTGGAGACGCTCCCCCATGCTCTTAACTCACCAGAAGACCCAGTCCTGGCACAGCTCTGGGCAAGAATGAGGCTCTCCCCCACCAGTGGTGGCTGGGGATGGGGTTTGGTTGGAGGTGCCGGTTCCCAGCTCCCTGCCCGTGTGTTGGGGGCAGCTGGGATGGGGCTGTCCCCTCGCCCCGAGCCAGAGGAGACACTGCAAACCCAGGGGGGACAAACTGCAGGGACAGAGGTGTCCAGGAAAGCCCAAACCTCTGCGGCCTTGCAAAGCCAGTGCGGTGTCCCACCGGTCCCGGCCGTGTGCTGTCCTTGAGGGACGATCGGAGCAAAGCTGTACCTGCAGAAAGGGGAACGGGAAACACAGGGAAAAGGGAAACACATCTCACTAAAGTCCCCAGAATCACGCTATTCCAGTGGGATTTTTTGGATGTGACATGCAGAGATTGTTATCCCGGGTGGAAGCAGGAGGTAGGAGCACAGCAGACTGGATTTCCAGTTCAATTCCCATTTCTGTCCTTTCTCTTGGTTTAAGCCCAAGGACTGTAATTTTCGGCACGTGGCCGCACATCCCATGCCGAGGTCTTCCAGCAGGGATAAGCACTCAGCATCCTTTGGAAAGGCACTAGGCTTCTCTTTAATTTCCCTTTCCACAGTCCTCCTTATTGTTGTTTTATTACAAGGAGAGAGAAAAAGGAATGAAAAGAAGGAAGGGGCAACCCACCATTTCCTCCCAGGCTTGGAAACACACGTCGGCATCAGCGTCGGGTTTGATCCCGTGGGAAAAGGAAAACCAGTGCAGCTTTACTGCCTGGGAAGGAGGCATCCGTGATGGGAGGCAGGGCCAAGGATTCTCTGCTTCGGAGCCTGAAATCCAGGTCCCGTCTCCCTGCCAGCCCCAGGCTGATGGCCACAGGGAGTTTCACTCCGTGGCTCCGCTCTCCGGTCACTTTTGCCTTTTCTTCACTTTTTTTCAGTCCGGGTTTGTCCCCAGCGTCGGTGCTGAGCAGAGAATGTCACTAAATAATTTGGCAGGGTCAGTGAGCTGTAAACAGCAGATCCGGGGAGCCTCGGTCACCCTTTTCCTTGGGAAACGTGTTGGGCTGTCAAGAAACCGCAGGCAGCGCCCAGGACCCTGTGAACAATCCCGGGAAAGGCAGCAGCGGCTGCCGCGGGGGCCGGAGGAGCCCTGCTGGGGCTGCAGGCGATGCTGACGCTGCACGGCTGGGCCAAAAGGGCTTTCCTGGGGGGAAAATGGGAAGTTGGGGGAAAATGGGGCTGGTTTGCTCCGCGATTCAGCCGGGGAAGAGGCTGGAGGGATGAGCTGAGCGGGTTTTCTCAGCTCGTTACGAGTGCGTGACATTTCCCGAGGAAGCATCGGCACCGGTGTCAGGGAGGTGTTACCCCACGGCGAGGGACAGGGGAAGGGCTGGGAGAGCAATCCCTGGCGTGGTGGTGTGAGCGTGGGGACACTCCTAGGTGGGGACACACGGCAGGGGAGGAAGAGCAGCGCCCCAAAAAGCTGGGAAGCAGGCAGAGCCGCTATGGCCATCGATGTTGAGGCCCTTTCTACATGTCCAATGGCAGCATCTCCCCATGGGATGGGGTATGGGATGCAGGGGGTGTGGGAGGCAGAGGGTGAGGGATGCAGGGTCTGTGGGGTGTGGGGGGTACGGGATGTGGGATGCAGGAGGTGCGGGATGCTCGGGGTGTGGGATGCAGGGGGTGCGGGATGCTGGGGATGTGGAATGCAGGGTTGTGGGATGCGGGCAGATGCAGCGGGTGTGGAAGGCAGTGATGCAGGGTGTGGGGCTGCAGGAAGCAGGGTTTCAGGATTTGGTGGTTGCAGGATGCAGGGATGTGGGATGCTGGGGGTGCAGGATGTGGGAGGTGTGGGATGCAGGGGTTGTGGGATGCAGGAGATGCTGCTGCAGAGGAGGAGGTGGATCCCTCTGCAGGTGCTGCCCCACGGCTGCAGGTGGCCACAGCCCTGGGCTCAGGAGGCTTAAACCATCTCCTGGCTTTTGTAGCCCCTGCAAAAGTAGTTATTAACCCCGATGTCCCCGTTAGATACTCATGTGAGGACTTGTGCCCCACCAGTCGAGAGTATTCCCTCCATGTGAAGATTCCTGCTTTTCTGAGATACGGATGTGCTCAGAGTAAGGGGAGCTTCGGTTCATTAAGGCAGGTTTTTGTTGGACTCCAGGCTGAGAAGTGGAGCTGACTCTCTCGGACAGTGAACTGTGGGCTCTCAGCAGTGGGGCTGATTTCTTATCAAGGAAATTAACCTAACGAGGGAGTTTATTCCCCAGGGTGAGGAGCCTTGGTGCCAAGGTGTGAGTTCGGCCACCAGACATGGACTTCATGCCAGAGCCCGTGGGAAAAAGTGTCTCCGCAGGGAGATATTGGATGGTAACGATCGCTCTTGGCCTCAAATCAGATGATCTGTTTATTCCTCCAAATAAACAGAGAAGACCCACCTTGAAAATGATGAATCCTCTGCTTCAGGCAAAACGGTCCTTGCGTGGGAGCGCTTGTGATGAGCAAAAGGTTTTGGTCAGATCGTGCAGGTTGGTGCAGTTGTCTTGACCAGAGCGCTCAGGAATTGCCTTCCGGAAGCTGTGCCAAAGGCTGGTTTGGGTGGACACACAGCTTGACGAGCTCCAAACACCCCAAGGGGCTGGTGCTTGGGGTGGAAACGCTGTCAGCACCGACCGAGTTGGAACAAGGTGGGTCGTTAGCGCTGTTTGGACAGAGCCTTGTATCAAAAGCCATTTATTCTGCTATTACTATTCATTATTCCCTCCAGTGCTACCCTGGATGTTTGAGCTGGGATCTGCCTAATCCCGTAAAGCCTGGCTTCTCCTCCTGCCAGAGTGGGGAACAGAGCCGTAATTCTCCTTCTGCAGGCTCCCAGGCTGTTGCCATGGGAATGACGCGATGTCCCCCATCAGCAGGGCACAGGTAGGAGAAGAGGCTTTCCAGGGGGAGGGCTGCCCTGGGCTGGACGCCGTGCCTCCACGATTACCCCGGGAAGTCACAAATCACCCCATCAAAACAGGATGGTGCCGGACCCGCAGGGGACCGGGTTTGGGAATGGTAAATGAAGAGGGGAGCGAGGCTGGCGCAGCTGGAGGTGTCTGAAGGAGCCGAGGTTTGTACCTTGGGGTCCCCAGATGCCTACGATTCTCCTGCTGGGTTTGCCCCATTCGCAGGTGCCATCCCACGGTCCCCAACTGACCCCCACCCAGCAGAGGGTTCCTGCCCAGGGCCTCAGCCCCAGCGCCTCTTTGCCTGAGCCTGTGCTTAAACGGGATCCAGTGGAGACTTCTCAAGCACAAAAATCCCCTTGAAAATAACCCCCGGGGATGCTGAGGGTGCCTCTGGGTGCGAGGGGCTGGTGGGGTGCCCTCTCCCCAGGCAGGACACGCAAACTCCACCTGAGAGCAGAGATTTACTCTGGTAAATCCTCCTCCGTTTTATTCCTGTGGCCAGAAATTGATGCCAAACACAGCTCAAGCCCCACAACCGTGGGAATTGGGGCACTGAGCTGCTTGGGACACTGATGTGGGTCTCAGCCAGCCCCCATCCCATCAAAGCATCTTCCTGAGTTCATTGGAGGAAAAAGTGCTGAAAGATGTCACCTGTGGTGTAAAATTTGGTTTTGCAGGGGGGAATTTAGAGCCAGATGAATCTTCAGAGCAATGTTTCAGGGCAATGAAGCTTGTGATGCTGGTGCCAGGCTGGATGCCCAGACCCCTGCCCAGCTCCAGCACTGCATCCTCCCACTCTGGCACCGAGAGGGATGGAAGGAGCCAGTGGCCATCCCGGGCCACCCTTCCCGGGCCACCTCGTGCCCGGTGTGTGACGAGCCACCCTGGAGCTGGAGAGCAGCGGCGTTACAGGGACATCCTCCCCGCTTTGGCCAGATTGAGGTTTGTCCAGAAGGGCAGGGGGTTTGCTGTGTCCCAGCCGGTGCCGTGACACATCAGCCATCACCTTTTCCCAGGACACATCCCCACAGGAGAACCTGCAAAATATCCCCCTCCTTCGCAGGGACCCCCCATCCCTGCTGTTCCAGAGGGAAGGTTTCGGGGGGTGCTGTGTGGTGGGGACTGTGGCCAGCCCAAATCACCTTCTTTCCTTCCCAAAATGTCACACGAGACCAGGTCTCCAGCCTTCCCAAGGTCAGAACATGTTCCGTTCACGGCTTCTTCCTCAGCCACTCAGCCCCTTTCCTCATCAGAGAGGGAAATTAGAGAGGTTTGATGTGATCTTTTCTTGACAAACCCACGCTGGCTGCTTTTTATCACCTTGTTATCTTCCCGGTGCTTAAATAGATTTAAAACCCCTGGTACTCCAGACGCTTTCCAGGCATCAAAGAACAGCCAAGAGCTTTATAATCCCCTCGGTCTTCCTCTTCAAACTCGGGAAGAGGAGCAGGAGTCAAGCTGCTCTTCTTCTCTCCTCCACCCCGGGTTGGGATGCCCGAGGGGTCAGAAATGGCCGGGTCCTTAAGCCCTTCACATCCCCATCCCCAGGGGCACAGCGGGCAGGTCCCAAACCCCCTCAAATCTCCTCTTCCCACGGTGAGACCCCTGCCCTCCCCTCCCGCTCCTCTCCCTCCAACCCAGCTCCGTGCTGGCCAGGGGAAGGGGGGTTAATAGATGAAAGAGGAATTGCTAAAGCAAATATTTTCTTTCCAAAGCTCTGTTCATTAGCTATAAACACAGGGAGCCACTGTGTGCCACAGACGTGTTCTGAAGGGGGTTGTAGCTCCGTGGTGAGGGCAGGAATTGGGGGACACAGACAGATCTCTGTTTTTCTGTTATTTTAAGAGAAAATCATTACTCGTGGACCGTGTCAGACCTCCTTACCTTTCTGGCCAAGCAAGAGCATCCCAAATCTATGGTACCGCAGCACATCGGTCCCAGCACACAGTGTCTCCCATCCCAGTCTGCCAGGGGAAACGTGGGCAGATGGTGCCAGCGCCCCACGAGCATCCCTCCTTGTCCTGGGAAATAACCCAGCAGTTTGCAGGCACCTGGGAAAAGAAACTAAAATGGCCCCACAGGGCTCGGACACAGGTTTGGTGCTTGTTTAGTATTTTCATTAACGGCCTGGGAACAAACTGGTGCGATCAGCCTGGCTTGGACTAAGGAGAGGAAAAGGGGTTGGGAGAAGGAATAGGAAGAAAACGCCGCCACTCTCCATCCCATCCCGAGGGGGATGCTCAAGACCTTTGCCTTCGGGCAGTCTCTTCTCTGCAGCAACAGCACTGCTTTCTCCTGGAAACTCGGGTTTCCTCCCCAAGAAGGCAGCTCCAAAGCCCTGGTGTCTCTCCCGGTACGGCCTCCGATGGGGTCAGAGAGGAGGGGAGTGGGTTTTGCTGCCTCCAACTATCCCTGCGGGTGGGAAGGGAGCGATGGGCTGAGGAGGGACAGATGAGATGATGCTCACGTGAACTTCCAGTTTTATTCTGATTTTTTTGGTGGGAGGGAAGCGCTCATGAGGAAAAAGGGGGATGTGGTGCTGGAGAAGACAGGGCTTTCCCTGCCCCTGGGGAGGTTTGTACCCAGCAGCCGCATCCCCACGGCCAGGGCTAGAGATGCCACCGTGACACGGCTCCGCGTTTCCTTCCTCCCGTTAGTACGGCTGGGACGGAGTCTTGGACTAAAAGCCTGCTAGCCCCGTTTTGGTGGGGGAAAGGAAAAAAAGGTGTCTTAGAATCACAGAAGCATAGAACAAGGTGTCTTCTCCATGGGCAGCTCGCCTGCCGAAGGCAACCCCCTCCCCTTGCCAGGAGATTTCTGCTGCAGCGATGACAAAGCAACAAAACCCCAAGGACCGGCGAGAGCAAGATTTAAGCATCCACACGAGTCTGGTGCTCCCAGGCACGGGGAGGATGTAAAGATCCCCCCAGCCTGTGGTTCAGGAATGGGAAAATGGGGAAAAATATGTGATTCGCACCTCTGCTGGGCATTAAATCCCCAGGAGCTTTCCTCACGGAGGGAGCCCCGGCGGAGTGTGGCCGAGTCCTGCTCACCAGCCCCGCTCTGCCGTGATTATAATCCTTAATTCCTGATTTTGCCACCTGCACTGTTTCATAAAATTTTAAAGCTAATGCTCTGCCAAACTCAAATGGCACCGGAGCAGATGTTTAAGTGCAGCCTAGGATGAATAAATTATGGGGCTGGTGGATGTACAGTGGAGGAAGGAGAGGCTGGATGGCTCTGAATGGAGAGATAATTGATTTAAATGACATTGTCCATTGTAATCACTTGGGATGAGCTCTTTGGGCACAGGCAGAATAAGAGATGCAACAATTAAAGATACTGGTCTAATGACAGCACCAATTTGCCTGCACGCAATCCCTGTTCAGCCCCTTGTTTGGGGGGGCAGCTCTGAGGGTTTTCTGCCTCTTTATCCCACCTCGACCAGGGAGGGAGGAGAAAATGGGGCTGATTTTGGTCTCGGTCCAGGACTGACATTGCAGCGTGTGCTCGGGGAGCCAGGGGCGGGAAGGGATGTGATGGGAGGGGGGAGCTGCAGAGAAAGCACAGAAATTATTCCAATACCGGAGAAAAAGCTCCGTCGTGAGGCGCTTCCAGAGATGAGCCTGTTTGGGTTCTCCAGCGGAGCGCCGGGAGGGGATTTGTTTGCAGTGTACACGTACCTGTGGAGGAGGATATATTAAGCATTAAAGAGCTTTTTAATTTCACATAGAAAGCCCTAAGAAGAAGCGAGGGCTGGACACCAGATCCAGACCCAGCAGCACCAACCTGCTGGTTTTTAACCCCCAGGATGGGTAGGAAATGACTGACCTGGAAGCCCACAGGTATTTTTGCTCGGCTGCATCCAGCCGTGATCATCCCGGGCAAGTTAATCAACCTTCTAGCTCGGCTCGGCCCCTTCCAAGGGGTACGGCAGGGTTAAACAGATTAGCTTGGCAGACCCGCGGCTGCCATGGAGTTAATTGGTCCCTTGTATCACAGGAGCTTGGATACTGCTGTCCTGGGTGCCCGGGCTTGTCCTGCCCTCCTGCTCCCCCCAGTCTGGGGGCTCGATGCCACTCCTGCCCCTGTGAATAACAGCCTGGAGGTGGGATCTGCCTGAACTCCTGGCATTTTTTTTAACTTCACACAAAACAGCTTTTTTTATTTCTTTTTGTGGCTCTGAAACCAGCTCTGCTGTAGCCCATCAGCTTTTTAATCAGCATCTCATCCTGCCCCCTCGGGGCTCGCTGGCAAGGAGAGGGGCAGCCTCCAAACCCCCCCACCGCCCCCCTCTCCCGGGGGCAAACTCACGAAGCGAAGCAGGAGCCGAAGGATGCCTGCACATGGGGGTCACTCAGAGGCCCGTGCCGGGTCACCCCCAGGCGGGACGGGGGGCAGAGGAGGAGGAGGGGACCCCATGTGCTGCCGGCAGCAGCTCCGGGGTGTTCACGGGGCTGGGGTGTGGATGTGTCTGCAAAGAACACCGGGCAAAAAGGGCTTGATCCCGCCTAAGGCTCCCGGGTGACGCTGCAATGAGGAAAATAGACGTAGGGAGATGAAAGAGGCTTTTTAATAACAAAAGCAGGCGGGGGGAAAGCTGCGGGGGGACCTCTCCGCTGCCGGCCATGGCTGGTTGTCCAAGCGGTGGCTGAGTCAGCGTAAAGGAGGGTGGGAGGCTCTGTCTGTGGGGGAGAAGGGCTGCAAATCCCGGGAGGATAACGGCTGCTCCCGCGGGCACGGCCATCCCTGCAGAGGGGTCAGCATTGCATCCCGGGGGGACACAGAGCCGGGGCTGTCCTGAGGGTGAGTGAGCCCCCACTGTGCCGGCACGGGGAGCAGGAGACGGTCCCTGGAGAGAAGCAGGAAAGAAAGTGCCCTCAGCACCCTTCAGCCTCAGGCTCCAGACTCAGCTCAGGGCAGGGTTTGCCTCTCAAACCACTGCCCTTACACAAGTCTGGAGACAAACCCCAGATGTCCCGATGCGAGGGAGGATGAGGGAAGAGGAGAGGCTGCACGAGGCCAGGGCAAACATCCCCCTGTCCCAGGAGCCTGTTCCCAGCGGTGGATGTGTACAAGGACAAGGAGTAGGGACACTTCCCAGGGACATGCTTTGCAAAATCCTGCCGTCAAGGGGCTCCAGGACTCCCCAAAACACAGGTGATGTCTCAGTGGTCTCACAACAGGATTTCCCTATGCCTGGGCTCGGAAAGCATCTGGATGAGACCTGTCTGTGCTCAGCGTTAATAAATAACATCAAAAAGTGGCTGCACCCCTTTCTGCTCTACACGTGCAGAGCCAGACAGTGCTCTGGGCTCAGGGACCGAGCTCTGAGAGCAGCCCCGCTTGGGTCCAGGGTTAGGTCCAAGTTACACCCGCGTGAATATTCCCTGGATGGCCCTGATGTCACACAGCAGGAAGATCGAAACAGGGCTGGGGGCAGAGGCAGCCCAAGCCTGACCCACCTCTTCAGGCCAACAGAGAGGTGGTGACCTCCGTGTCGGTCCCCAGAGGGGCCGGAGCCCCAGCAGCGGGGCCCGGATCAGCATCGCGCTGCTCCACAAGCTGGGCTTTTCCCTCTTGGTCTCATGGATCCGGAAAGGAATCGCAGGGAGAGGGGCAGGACCTGCAGAATCAAAGAGGAAAATCTCTGCTGCCACGTGTCCTCATTAATCGCACGCTCGGCTCCTCTGCGAGGCTCCGTGACACCCAGCCCGGGGGGGATTCGGCTCTGCCCGGGGCGCTGGGGGCTGATTGCCATGGCTGTGGGGCTGTGCCCCCTCCTCAGCCCCCCTCCCAGCCAGCCCAGGGGGGTTAGAGAGCTGGGCTTACAAGAGTCAGGGCTGTTTGATGAAGCAAAAGGCTGTTTCTTTCCTCTCCCACCCCAGCATCGTATGGGGATGGCTGCATGGGAACAAACTCCCGTTTTTCCCTCTCCAGATGGTGCCAGCAGCATCCCCCCCACAGGGCTCTGGGAGGCCGTGGGACAGGCTGGCAGCTGATCGGGGGGCACAGGGGGTTTGGGTTTGACACCCCCTCCCGCATTTGCAGAACTCCACCATCCCCTTTGCGTGTGTCTACCACCCCCCCCCCCCATCCCGACAGACCTCCCTGGGTACAGTCAGGACCACCCAAAGCCGATGGAGCAACTTCTGCACGACTCCAAGCCCTGCACAGCAGCTCAGGGCTGCTCTGCTTTCTGCCTGCTGCGAACAGCCACCCCACAGCTGTGGAAAACCACCCCAAAGCTGTGGAAAACCACCCCAAAGCTGTTTTACAAGCCAGGGATCGCTGGATCCCATCACCCTGCCCTGCACCCCGGCTGCATGGGGCCAGCAGGGCAGGATCCGGCCCCACGGGCTGTGTTTCTGGCAGGTCTGGAAGCCGAGCTGCAGTTTCACAGGCTCCCATCGGGCACTCCTCTGCGGATCCACGTTGGAAACGCCGGCCCTTGGGAACAGCAGCCCCAGTGAGAGCGTTCAGCCGGCAGCGTGACGCCGGCACCCTGGGGAAGCGGGGTCCCGGGGGAGGCACACGGAGGCTGTTCCTGCAGTGCTGGGGAGCACTGCCCCATCACTGTGCAGCCCTTAGAGACAGAAACACCCCAGGTTGGCCGGACAGACAGACAGCCCATGCTACAAGCAGCCCCCCTGAGGCTCAGCAGCTGGAGCCCTGCACGGCACAGAGGGGAGCAACTGCCTGGTGAGGTTTGCCTCAGGTGGGTTTTTGGTTTTAATCCTCCCCAGCCAATGCCATGAGCTTCGGCTGTGCCCCAGGAAGGGATGCAGCAGCAGCAGAAAATGTCCCTGGGGGTTTCCCAAGTGGGTCCCAGCGGCAGGGCCAGGGGCAGCCCCTTGGTGCAGCCACATCTCCTTGTGCCGGTGTGAGCACCCGGGCACTGGATCCCCCGGGGACCCCGCTGGGCTGAGAAAGCAGCCCTTTGCTTTTATTCTCCAGGTCAGACTCACCAGCTCCTGCTTTTTCCTTTCCTGGGCGTCTCAAGCTTCTTCAGACCAAGGATGGGCTTGTTCTTGCTCCGGAGCAGCTCCTTGTCTTGCAACACAGCACAGGGGGACATGGGCTGATGATGGCACGCGTTTGCTGATGCCCAAGCGTGGCCACTGCAGGGGATGGTTGGCTCATGGGGAGAGGACAATCCACCCAGGACAATCCCCTCGCCCTGCAGACACCCGGGCTATTTTCATGCCTTCGACAGCTGCGGGAAACATCCTGGCTCTGCGCAGGGAGGCAGCTGCAGGCAGCGCTGGGGAGGGCTGGAAAAGCTCCCAGCTGGGCTGTCCCAGCTCTGAGACCAGAGAGCCCCGTGCTGGAGGGGGCTGTGCTTGCGCGGAGCCTGTCAGCCCACTGAATCACCCTCCAGATACTCCAAATTCCCTCTCTCCGCCGCTCCGGGTGAGATTTGCTCAGACAAAGGCGATGCTCCGATGGGGTCCGTGCTGAGCAGGGTGTCTCAGTGCTTGTCCTACAGCCCAGAGCAATCTGGGGTCACACCAGGGCACCCCTGGGTGACAACGCTGAGTGATGCTCACTGGTCCTCCGGCTGCAGGACACTTCTGCCTGGCTGTCACTGTCCCTTCCAGGGAGGGCTGACACCCTGTGTGCGACTGGGAAGAGCGGGACCCCCTGCCCAGGAGGTGGTGGTGGAGAAGGGCAGGGTGTCCTGCAGCAGCGCTGCCCCAAAGGCTTGCTCTGGGGGGGTACACGCCGCACCCCCCCTGCTCACTGTGAGCAGCATGGCTTGGGAATGACTCCTGCCCTTCAGGATCACCCTGTTTCTCCTGGAACCCTTCAAAATGAGGACCCCCTGGCCGGACCTGCACCCCGAGGGCTGCCCAGACCCCTGTGTGCTGAAGTGGGGGGGCGGCTCCTCTCCCCCCACGGCTGGGGGTCGGGATGGCTGCCATTCCCTTTGGCGAGCGCGCTGATCGGAGCCTTTTTTCCCCCCATTGAGGCGGGGGAGTGGGCCCCGGCAGCAGCTGCGTGTTGCTCAGCATCAGCCTTTCAGCAAACAGCAGGTGCAGGCAGCACGACCCCCGGCTCCCTGGCAGTAATCCCCATTCCCCCCCCTCCCCGGGTCCCCCCCCCGGCACAATATCATCCCCTCGGCTCAAGAATGTTTTTGTCTCCCCTCCACAGTTGCGAACTCTTTTATAGATTGAAAAGAAATCTCTTTCTAATCTTCCTGCCGAGGAAGAGCGGGTGCCTCGCTGCAGGGGGGAGCATGGCCTGGCACCGGGGCGCAGGGGGGGGGTCTGCCCCCTCCTCGGCAGCTGCCTGCAATGGGCAGGACGTGGGGAATTGTGCCCTCTCTGCCGGCATCGGTGGCAGCCGGAGCATGTGGCTGTACGGGCTCTCACCCCCACCCCGGTGCGGAAACCAGCTCACCCACGTGTGGGAAACGGGGAGGTGACACAGCAGCAGGACTCTGCTCCGTCCCTCACCGACCTTTAACCCCAGGGAGCTCTGCCAGCAGCCCCCCGGGAAGGCTCCCCGGCAAGTGAGAGCCCAAACAAGCGGAGGTTTTGAATACAGGGCCGCATGGGGAGGCAGGAGCAGGAGGGATGCTGCAGCAGGAAGGGAGCAATGTAGAATCACAGACTGGTTTGGGTTGGAAGGAAACTTAAAGCCCCCCCAGTGCCACCCCCTGCCCTGGGCAGGGACACCTCCCACCAGAGCAGGTTGCTCCAAGCCCCCTC
>JAOXNH010000039.1:69265032-69278894 GCA_028566575.1 Bartramia longicauda | reverse complement strand
CTGGCCACACTCTTCCCTATGCAGCCCAGGATCCCATTGGCCCTCTTGGCAACAAGGGCACATTGCTGGCTCATGGATAGTTTACTATCCACCAGGAGTCCCAGATCCTTCTCCTCAGTAGTGCTTTCCAGAAGATCCACCCCTAACCTGTATTGGTGCCTGGAGTTCTACCTCCTCAGGTGCAGGACCCTACACTTGCATACACTTGATTACCTAGTGCTCTGTCAAACTGCACCTTGAAAAAAGTGGTGGGGACTGTATCATGTCCCTTGGGAAGTTGTTCTGGTGAGTTATTGTTTTCAGTGTAAATTTCTTTCTTGTATCAAGACACAGTGGAGCATCTGAAATGGGATTGCTGCCTATACTTAGCCACATGACTCCTGCACCCACTGAGGGTTTGAGGACAGTAGGTAATGCAGACTTCTGGATAGTTCTCCTAAAGGAGATTAAAATTGATTTTTAAAACTTATTTTTACAATTTTTTTAGCTGGGTGAATAGTATTGTCCAAACTTGAGGACATAATTTTTAAGCTTCAGCTCACAGACTGTGCAGGTATGGGACTTTCTGTGCATTTGGTAATTGTAATTGCTTGTATGTGATAAGTAGAAACATACTTTTTTTCATTTTCTTGTTTATGCTCAGGATGCCTCAGCATTGGCTACTGTTAGAGATAAGATACTGGAATAAGGAGAGTACTGGACTGAAACATGCGTGCTTGCATTTGTCACTGAAAAAAGAGGTTGAGATTGTTTGCCAAGCACCGTTAAGCATCTTCCTTGAAACCTTCCTTCTTCTATGAAATAATACAATGCATAGTGCTTTCGTACGGTGCTTATTCTAGTGTACTCATAACCCTTCAGATGGGACAATAGAAACTTCCACTCTTCCTATCAGTGAAGACCAGAAAAATCAGAATAATATCATGAAAAATCAGAGCAACATTATGTAGCTTCCTTTAAAGAACAAAACCCAAGTTTAATAGCAACAGAAATCACAGCAAATAGATTCCTCATTATTCATTTGACTGTAATGGCATTCTGAAGATTACATATTCGATATGTGTTAATCGGAATCTCCCTGAGAGTATCTGATGGGCATCTTTCCCTTGATATGTAACAATTATATCTAACAACAGCATAAAGATTTTAACTTCAGATAAGAAAATTTATTACATCCAATTGTTCTAGGAAATACTGACAAATTTATTGCATTCTTTGAGATTAATTTTTTTTCAACTAAGTAACTATAAAAATTAAGAAAATAATTAGTGAAACCTACTGGTAACTTCAGTAATTTACAGCTGGTGAATTAGTCATAAAAGTTACAAGAAATAACACTAAGAATACGGGCAGAAATTCCTAAATTGAGGACAAAAGTACTCCTTGATTTTGGAACTGTTTTTGTGAATGTAAAAACACTCAGTGCCTAAACCATGACATGTAGCTGAGGAGAATGAGTGTCATCTTTTCTCTTATTTACTCTTCTTTTTGTTATTTGCTTTTTAGTTTTAACTGCTTTTCCTTCTTTGTAAACCTCCTTTGCTTTAAGATCCTGAAAAAATACTGGTACTACCTACTGTTTTCCAATAACAAACCTAACAAACAAGCCCTTCCAGTACTACTGGAGAGCATCAACTCAGAATTTACTTTCTTCTTCCTCTGCTGTCTGACAACGTCCTAGTTTGGCCTCTTGTCTTATAAATTTGATTGCAATCTTTGTGCAAGCCAAGCTTATCTTTTTGTTCTGTACTTTTACGACACCTAGCTCAATGCTTTCAAAGTGCTATTATAACAAACTTACCATGAACACTTTCTTCTAATTTGCCTCTTGTACTCTTTGCACACCTTAACAGCTTTTAAAATGTTCCTCTTTTCATTCAGTCTTCTGTTGACTATGTCAATATGGTTAAATGACAGATGGTCCTTGACTCTGAAACCAAGCAGTGAAGACTGACTTGCATCCACAGTGTGGATTAGCTCCCTTTAATAGATTTGTCTTCTAGAAAAGCAGTTGGAGTAGTGTAAAGTACAGCCAGGGAACAAGATAACAATTAACCAATGCAGCGGACCAGGGATCTGATGTTTAAGGGTACTCCCAAGTAGCACAGAGTGTCTCTTTGTCAGTAATCTGATCTAACGTTCTGATTGGGATAGGTCTGTTTTAATGTCCTGCTCCCCTTCTCTCTTCAGGACTGAGCTCCCTCATATGATGTTGAAGGTCCTGAAATGACAAAACATAATGGAGTGCAGAAGAAACAAGTCAGACAGCCAGTCCATTATGTTTCATGTGGTCTCTTTGAAGAAATAACAATGAGATTGTGATTTATTTTAATAAAATATGTGGATAATGTAAACTTTCTAAGAGATACCATCTGAAAAATAGTGAAGCAATTTGATGGTCTGGAAATATCTCTCCAAAGAGAAGAAAGATCACTTTATTTGCAATTAGTGAGTCCTAAGAGCCCACATTGAAGATTTTGTTTGTATTTAAAGTGAAAAACTTTTAGCATTGAAGCCATATTTATGAAAGAGATTTCCATTACTCAAACTATCTTCCTAATGGATTATAAAAAAAAAAAAAACAAGAAAAGAGTAAAGAAAGAAGTAGAATAAATGGAAAAGAGGAAAAAAAAAAGTGCAGTCTACATTGAACAGAGAGATGATCTAGCCCTACTAAGTTACAGACAAGTTACTGAGATGCTGTTAGTCTCTGAGAGTCTCTGTTAGTTACTGAGATGCTGAAGCAACTTAAATGATTCTTAATGTTGAATTTTATCCAAAGAGGGTTAGTTTTGATTTTGGTGTTGTTTTTTTTTTGTTTTGTTTTCCATCATGGGAACTTATTTCTGATTTCATCATCAAGACCTTAACACTTTCATTTCCTAGAATTAAGCTTGTTTTCTCTTGAACTTTATCTAGTGTTCACACAAAATGCAGAGGAATCTACTAAGTACAAAGCAGATTGTTTCTCAATGGAAAAGGGACAGATAGAACTGCGTTGTGCATAAACCCAGATAGAGAAAAGTTTTATGATCTTGAAAACTGAGATGTGTTTCCTCACAAACTGCAAGGGCCAGCTAGTGCCAGATGTTGAGAAAATACATCTGGAAAATGTGAGCCAATATGTATCTGAAAAGGAACAAGGGATGCTATTATGCGATATCACTTTAATCAATATTCCTACGCAGCCTGTCTTTTTTCCCCTCACTTTGATTCTTGCATGTAACACTTCAGGCATAATCACTTCTGTGATTTCCTACATTTCCTGTATATTCTACTAACCTGTTTCTTTTCTGAATCCTTCTGGTATGCTGTCTGCTTTCCTATGTATTTCTGCTGAAGTCTTCTTTTAAGACTGTCTTCCTCTGTGGGTTCTCATCTCATTCTCCTTCCTTTTGTCTTCAAGATCCCAAGTATGCCTCTAGTCCTACAGCCTGAACTCTGCCTTTCCATAAATCCTATCCAATCCAGTTTTCATTTGTAATCCCTGGAAAGGACCCTCACAAGTCTCATTATTGGTATCTTCCAGGTAAACTCTGGAACTTGAGGTTGCAGCTGTAAAATATTGCCAGAGGGGGGAAAAGTAGTTCTTGAAATTGTCATATAGCCAGAAGCCTTTGGTTTAGAGCAACAAATACAGACAGAGGAACTATTTTCACCTCAGGGTGGCTATTTTTAATTCAATTACCTCCCACTAGATGTACAGGAATATTTGGTGTAGCACCTGCCTTTGTTTTATTTTTCATGGAGGGCGTCTGATAGCTCCTCTTTCATCCCTCTAGACATTATTGTTTCAGAAAGGGCGATAGTTTCTCTTTGTTTTATTTTGGTTTGTTTGGTTGGGTTTTTTTTCATTTTTTTTTTCTTTTGTTTGTCTGCCTTTATCATAATTTCTTTTCCTCTTCTGTGGAAAGAAGATGCACTCCCACCAACAGCAGTCTGAGGAGAAAAGGAGTTGCTGCAGGCCAACATGTGCCCTCTCTTTTGTATTGTACTCAAGGCAGACGGAAGATCTTTTCGTGCATGGGGAACTGGTACATGGAGTAGCAAATTCCAAAATATTGTTACTGAACATAGGCAGATGATTGATAGCACTCTGATATTTAAATCTATTTTAAGTTCACATGAAGTAAATTACAAATGCAGTTGTAAACCAGTTTGTAACACATTTGAGTTAGTATTTCTGACTATAAGAAATATGCTACTCGCTGATAAAATGCTAAGGTGGATTGATGGGATAATTCCTATGCCATTGAGCAGCAGGAACTATGAATCAGTTCTAACACTATGTGTACTCATTAAGTAAGTTCAGGGATTGTACAGTATGTGCAAATTTTCTTAGATCTAATACAACTCAGAGTATAATTACATAAATTATAAATGAAGCATTGCAATTTCTCTAGAAGTTCATTTAGCTGTGCACAAGCTTACTATATACTTACATATTAGTTACACAAGCATTTTAGATGTAATTAGTGTCATAAAATTTGAAGTGTTACAGAACATTTATGACAGCTGTGAAGAAGAGTACAAAGGGTGAAAAAACAGATAGCCTCCGAACACATAAACCTCATGATCTATGAAGTAATGTCAGCATTTTCAAGATATTTTCAAGAAAAAAAGCAAGATGACAAAAGTTTCTAATTCCTCTTCTGTCTCACCTGGAAGTGGCCAATTTTCTGTCCAAAGGCTTCTCTGACGTGTAGATACGGAATTGCATGGTCAAGAACAGCTTGCATGAGCCTAAGAAAAGCACAGATATGCAGGAAAACAATAGAACTATTAATGGATAATAATTAAACCATGGAAGCACAATCTAAGGCAGAAGGGTTCTCCTACCTAAAATGACGTGGTGCTGCCTTCCGATAGCTCCGCTCACACACTGCTATGAAGGGAATGGGAAGGTTCCATTCTTCTCCCTACTGCTCTACACGTTGCTCATTTGGGACATCTCGTGGTAAGGTCTTACCTTCCTGACTCAGGGGAGCGAGGTGAAGGGCTGAAGAGCTTTCTCACCACTGTAGCCAGGACAGCTCGTGCTGCATCTCCAGAGACCAACTCAAGGAGTACCAGCCCAAGCACAAATGAGAAGGGTGAAAATCCCTCCTTCTGCTTTGTGGAAGACGGTCTTTCCACGTGAGGATTAGTACAGAGGGACCACTTGGGAGGACAAAAGGACTGGAGGGTAAAAATAATTACTGGGGAGCTTAAGGACTGAATAAATGGAGAACAAATCCTTTATCCAATCCAGTGATCCTTCTACGGGACAGTCTGGAGAGTGTTTCAGATTTTAAGGAATCAGAAACGTAAATGAGCTGGTTATTCCCAGGGTATCCCACACTGTAGGGACACACAAGCAAGCGGGGACCAAGGCAGATTTTCCATCTCTGGAAATGCTTATTTTAGGACTAATATTTTCAAAAGCAGGATCTGTGCTACGCTGGAAGGCAGAGATGAGCAAGCTGTCTTTCTGGCATTGCTTCTTCTACCCCTTGCCCCTCAGAGGGTGTTCCCTCAGTTTGAACAGATGCTTTCAAACCAAAAGAGACTGCACAGGGAGTGGAGAGGTGAGGAGAGCTGAAGGAAAAGGTGGAGCACCTGCAGAGCAAGCAGTGGCTGCCAGGAGCATCGAGCTTTGTGCCCTCCAGCAGGAGTCCACCCGAGCAGCTCTAACGAGAACCCAGCAGCTCCGGGATCCCCCTGCTCCTGCCTCCTCCGCAGCTTCCCTCCTTCCCACAGCTCTGACCCTGCCACCTCCTCCCAGCCCTTCATCTTCTCCCAGTAAGGCAGTTCTTCATCCAAGATGCATCCTGCCGGGAGCTGCAGCCCCGGTTGGGTTAGGGTGATGGTGAAGGGTCTTTCTGGCCTTACACAACCCATAAAAGATGAGCAGCCCTTACCCCAGTGGCCCACCAGACAGCACCAGTCTCTCCAGGTCCAATCCGCTCATCAGAACGTAGACTCCTTTGCTCAGCGTCCCCAAGACGTTTTCAGCTGCAATCAGCAAAGGAGAGTGAGTTACTCACGTGCAGAACTGGGATAAGCTGTTGTCTGGGGGCCTGTGCTCGCTGGGGAGAAGACGCAAACTCTCAGTCCCGTTCCCCTTTCTTTTTGGCTGGAGACACAACCACCCAGCGATGAGCGAGACAGGCGCCGAGTTTCGGGACGTGCACTCCCCACCACTGAGATGTCTTTTCAATGCAAGCAAAAGCAGAAAGGGAAAGGCAGTCCAGGGCTCTAAAGCACATCTACAGCCACTGCTACTCTCCTGCCGATTTTCTCGAGAGTAAGGTGCTCTCCAGGGATCTTCCAGCTCAGCATTTGTACCAACAAGAACAGGAGACTTCACAGCCTGGGAGGACAAATTGGGAGGCCCCTTCCCCATCCCATTAGTTTGTATCTGACCCAAACCGACAGCGTCACCATCTGAGTGTGTGTCTGAAATGGATGCAAAGCCTGGGCCAACACGCCCGGGTCCCCTCTCAGGGCATTCCCAGCACAGGAACCAAAGCTTGTGCAGGCAAAGCTCAAAGCTCACCCCTGCTCACACCGTGGAGACAAGCATTATTCCTGTGAAAATGGAACTGGAAAATAGCCACATCAGACAATGGGCTGAGAAAAAAACCTCAAGAAACCGCTTCACTTTGGGACAATCTAAAGCACGTGCTGATGTTAACAGGTATGAAAAGAGAATCGGGAAGAAAAGGCTCATCTCAGCAAGGCTCTACTCTTACCATCGGGAGAGAACTCAAAGCCTAACAGCTGTGCTCTGTAGATGGACAGAGATTACCCACCGACCAGGAGAAGTGACATACAGCCCAGGCTTTGATCACAGGAGATCTGAGAGGTGTGATATGCAAAGTGAAAATGAGACAGGGCTTGGACACACACAGATAGGCTCCTGAAATAAATAATCTGTTTTTTCAAGGCAGCTCATGGACTGCATTGTCTCCTGCTTATTGAAAAGCACATTGATGTAGTGTATGGAGAAGTGCAGCCTCTGCAGGGCCATCGTGGTGATACTGGAACTGGAAAGAGGAAGAAGAAAGAAGCTTGGCTTTCAGAGAAAAAGCTCAAAAGCCCCACAGACAAGGAAGAAAAATACTAACAGCAGACATTATTTTGAAGAACAGAACACAAATGCCAGCATCAGTAATAATAAAGTGACAAAGCTGTCCATGAATAATGACATCTCACAGCTAAAAAAGGACTGAATAGCCTGAACTCTTCCCTGTACACCCAGGGAAAAAGGATGGATAAGGATGTGGGGAGCTGACTGCACGAGGAGAGCAGACCTGCTGGCTGGGAAAAGGGATGGATAGGGATGCGGGCAGCTGACTGCACGAGGAGAGCAGACCTGCTGGCTGTGTATCACAGCAGAAAAATACAATGTTGGGGCTCTGAACCAGCTTTTACCAATGCAACACGACCAAAGGGATCCATGGACCACAGAATCACAGAATGACATGGGGCTGGAAGGAACCTCTGGAGATCATCTAGTCCAACTCCCCTGCCAAAGCAGGTCCACCCAGAGCAGGTTGCACAGGAACGTGTCCAGGCAGGTTTGGAATGTCTCCAGAGAAGGAGACCCTTAGTAGGAGAAAAACACCAGCCACTCAGTGGAGCACGGCTGAGAGTGAAACCCACATATTTTAAAGTGGTTGGAACTGCAGTGCTAAAGGATGTCTTGATCTGAGAGAAAGATCCTGCAGACACATGAAATGGCATCAAACCAGTTCAGCTGCCAAGGCAGAAGATCAGAAGCAGCATTAATGGCCAGAGTGCAAAGTGTGTGAACTTCCAGCACTGCGGTGCTGTGCTCCTCTGAGTTATCAGGAAATGGAAATCCCGTTGCCATGAGAACACGCCGTTCTGGGCGGATGATTACCCAGGAGATGATCTGAAGGCTGGGGCACTGGCCTTTCTGATTTCAGAGCGGAGGGATCCAATAAAGTTAGAAAATGTCAGATTTCAGCTCAGACTCTTCCCCTCACTGCAAAGCAGCTTTTGGTGGTGTACGGGGAGCAGGAGAGCTACTTGCTCTGCAGAAACGCAGTCAGGGTTTGTGGGAGATCTCCACTTGCTATAATAGAGGCTGTAATTTTTCTAAAAACACAAATAGCCTCTGGAGTAACACAAGTGGCCATTACAGCAGCCCCTTCCTAGTGGGGGAAAGGATGTCCATTTTCTGGCCCTGACCCCAAAAGAACTCAGAAATGTTACAGACAGACTGACAGTCTGTTGGACAGACTGCAGTGATTTTGTAGAAAAAAAAAACAAGCCTCAAGGCAAATAAGGCCTCTTCTATACAAGATAGGGAGCTCTAATGGAAAGAAATAAGTTTGTGTGGAAGCCTCACGGAGGTTTTGTGGCTAAGAGTCAGGTCCACGAGGGTGAAAGGGAAGCGCCGCAGTGAGGAATGTGCTCACTCACTGCAATCCAGTAGCCTGCACTTTTCCAGTTTCACCAGCTCTCCTGCGGGGCTGCCAAAGAGCAGATAACCATCTGCAGAGCCCTCCAGGTCACAGTCTGAACACGCAGGTAATTAGTGATCCCACTTATCTGATCAAGAAGACAGGAAAGGTGGTTTGAACCCAGCTCACCGGGGATCTTGCAGTCTTCAAAGATGAGTTCGCAGGTGTTGGACCCTCTCATTCCCAGCTTGTCCAGCTTCTGGGCTGTGCTGAAACCTGGCATTCCCTGCAAAGTCAGGCAGTAAAAATACATTTCCTATCTCAGTTCTGACTCACTAAATAAAATCACTAGATGTCTGTGAAATCAGCATCACAAAGGGGCAGCGCAAGAAAATGTGGAGAAGAAATTAATGGCACTATTTTAATGTCTTGGCTTAAAAAAACGCACACAATGGGATAGTAGGACATATTTACAAGACCTCCTATAGCTCTGACAATTTTTGGCAACAAGCAAGCACTTTTATATTAGAATTTTGTCCATTCTCCCCACATTTCTAGCCCTACAGACCGGTTACCTGCTTGGATCCCAGCACCCGGGAGTGCCCAGCTGGCGGTACACTACGTCACGTCGCTGGGGAAGAGCACAAATCTCACAGGTTTATAAAATTCAGGTAGAAAGTAGTTTTTCTTTGAGCAAGGGGTTGACAGTTACAGAAAGAAAACTATCTGGTTTCTAAATGAGCCAGTTAAGGTGAAGGAGTTAGCTTTAAAAACCACACTACAATAAGCTGGTGAGAATTCCTAAACCTACCCTCTCCACAATGAAGGCAGTTATACCCCGGGAGGCCGGAACAGCGTTAACGTCAGTTTTAGCATAAACGATGAGAACATCTGCATCCGGCCCATTGGTGATCCAAAATTTGTTCCCATTCAAAACAAAGTAGTCTCCTAGAAACAAAGAGCGGCAATCTGTTAGTCCACAGCAGAGCAACACCTACATCCTCACTCCAGTTACTTCAAAACAAGCCTCCAAGGATGCTCTTTAAGACCCCCGCACACAGCATGCACAAAACCTTCCCACGTTCAAGAAGACTCAATTGCCTTAATTTCTGGAGTCCAAAGAGAGTTTAACGGATGCCTGACAAACTAAGGCACCTACCGCCCGTTCCATCATACCACCGGCCTCCACCACCACAGTCAGAAGCCCACTTTTAGACCTTCAACCATCCACCCTGTGAAGGTGGAATTTCACTTTTAGACCTTCAACCACCACTACCTGCCTTTATATCATGTGGAATCTCCTGGGAAGCAGCGCAGTTGAATCTCCTGCAAACGTGGCCCCGGTGTGCCCAAGACCAAGCACCGTACCTCAGTGGTGCTGAGGAGGTTACCCTCAATTTACAGGAGATGTTATTTACACCGGCTGTCTCTCCAGGAAGCACACGACAGGCTTTACCTTTCTTATCTGCTTTCAGCTTCATGGACACAACATCAGATCCAGCGTTGGGTTCACTCATTGCTAAGGCTCCAATGTGTTCCCCACTGATGAGCTGGAAGAAAAGACAAGTGTAGGAAAGGGAGGAAGAACAGTAGCATCGTTTCTCTTCCCTCCTTAACCTGCCTCCCTGTTTTTTCCTGCACTGCATCTCCCCAGCAGCACAACTGCAAACCAGGGCTGTGGTTCCCAGCAGAGCCTCTGCAGGGACCTCCCTTGTGCCCCTGTGCCGAGGGAACAGACCCCAATCCCAGTGGGATGAGAAGGATGACCCCACTCATGCCTGGACTGAGGAGAACAGCCCTGCTCACAGAACACCATCTCCAGGAAGGTACCAAAAGAACCACGCAGGCAGCCATATGCCTTTCCCAAGCTCCTTGTTCCGTGCTTTACGACTGCCCTTTTACATAAACAGGAGTTGTTAAAGACAAAAGGCCAACGAGGGGGATGAAAAGAGCTTGCAAAGTTCTTCACAGTGTTCTCACAGCCTGGTCACCCACACCACAACAGCAGATGGACACCCTCCTCCTGTGTCTGCTCGTACCAGGCTCTGGTGAAGCTGCTGCTTCCTCTGCACTGTTCCTTTCATCCTGCCCTTTTCTCCTTCCTTTTTTTCTTTTTTCCTCCCCGTGTACTTTATCTGTCTTCTCCTCCTTTTGATCTCTTATTTTTTTTTAAAACAGACTCAATGCTTAAGACACACGTCCAACCGATCCAATCCATCGGTGTGTTTCTACAGAAGCCTTCGTGATCTGCTCAAAACCAGTTCAGTACCACTAAGTCCTCTGTCATCAACCCAGACAAGGAAGAACCAAAGTTTGTCTCGCTGAGGGGAAGTGAATGAGGGAATTAAAATACACCTGAGCAGCAACGAGGACAATTGAGGGTCACACATTAGCAGGCTGCGCAGCGCTCGGAGGAAGTGACACCGTACTTTGCATGTGGTTTAAATCAAGTTCCTTGCGCTGATAATTTCACTGATAACTTGGGTACCTGGTATTCAATGGACCAGTTAAGTTTTTCCCTGCGTTTAAATACTGAAAGCTGTTTAAAACTGAAAACTCTGCTTTTGAGTCACAAGCATCAATACCCCAAAGGATGAAGAAGTTTCACATGCAATTAATTAGCATAGGCAAACCATGCGTTTGGGCAGCGAGCAATGGAGAACATGGAACAGGGAAGCAGTGACTGTCATTCAGAAACCTCAGAATGATTCGGGAAGTTGGCAGAATATCATCCAGCATCACCTCAAAGGCTCATCTAGGAGAACAGCTCCAGAGAGCTGGACTATGCTGCTTACAGATAGGGATCTGTATGAGTTAACAGGACAAAAATTAGCAAGCTGGGGAAGAGCAAGTTTGGCAAGTACAGTATTTCCTAAAGTTTGGGTCACCGAAATCAGCAAGTGCTTAAAATGCTGCACACCATGAAAGACACTCATCCTTCCACGCAGCCAAAACCCAAATGCTTTCCAGTTTCCCCCTCTTCCAGCCACACACCTTGGGCAAATACTTCTTCTTCTGGGCCTCGTTGCCGTTCCGCACCAGCTGGTTGATACAAAGGTTTGAGTGGGCGCCATAACTCAGCCCAACAGACGCTGAGGCACGAGAGATCTCCTCCATCACCAGCACATGGTCCAGATACCCCAAAGCAGATCCACCGTATTCCACTGAAAGGAGAAGGGAGACCTCCCGTTAACCACCGTGGAGCACATCACGCACACGTCCCAGGGTCGGGCTCAGCCTTGAGTGAGATCCGAGACACCTGCAGGAGAGAGTCTGGTTTTGACTGACACTGGCCCTGAGCGGGGCACCTCCGGCTTCCCCCATCCTCCCTGTATTTCAGTTTCCTTAACTTAAGGCACAGTGACGCTGCTTCTTCAGCATGACTCCTTGTATAGCATAGTTTTATACATATAACACACATAAGGATACATCTAAAACATGCTACTGACACTTGTAAATAGCGAGTCCTTCTTGTCAGCCTTCCTGAAGCACAACCTTAATGTGATCACAGACTGAATTGTGAAGGGGCAGCCTGTATTAGGTGAGGGGGCCAGGGAACACAGGCAAAGTCTGTAAAATTGATGCATGTTTGTCATAACGAGGACCCCATAACGAGCGAGCAATCCTTAAACTGCTCAAAAAGTGGGGCACTAGGGACTTTTCCAAGCCTGCAAATGCACAGGAGAGCAGCATTTTGATGGGTGGCCAATTCAGGATGAGAACGATCCATAAATGTAACTGCCATAAATCACCGGTGGCAAGAATGAGGATTTCAAGAAAGGATGGAGTAGAGTGAGCAGCACAATCACAGCATCTGGGAATCTCGCTAGGCGTGCTGAGCTGAGCCTCAAAGCAGTGGTAACAATTAAAGGTGCACAGTGGAACAGGGAGAGAGGAGGCAGGAAAAAGAGAAGGCTGAGAAATGCATGATGGCCTCGAGCAGCTGACAGCCTACATAAACACACACACACATATATATGTACCTACACATACCTTTATATACATACAAATACAGTCACATCCCAATGAAAAGCTTTGTTCTACAGGCAAGAAGCAAGTGACTGTGCTGCCAGAAGAACTCAAAGAGTAGGACATAAACACCGGGAAGCAGTCGGGGAGGTAAATCCGGGAGCACTTTCTCTTCATCACCGTGAGCGCTGTAAGCGAGGAACAACGATGGCAGGAGCACATACATTTGTGTGCTCAGAGTGGCCACAGAGCCGAGTTCATAACCTGGGCTCGAAGGGGGCTGCTGACCCCAACTCCTTAAATGAACACAACAGCCACTGGTGTTAATCGCAGCCTTTCCTCCCTTGTCACTCACTCTGACTCCTGTCCTTATCTGCAGGGCTCTTTAGCCTCTGAAATCACCTCTCTACCACAAATCAGAGTTTAAGGTTTTACTACCAATATCCTAAAAGATGGGTTTAACAATTTCTCATCTATGCCAAAAGAAGAGAGTTTTCTCTTCATTCCTAGAGTGGGCGGGTTTGGTGCTATTGCCTCAGGAAAGGACAGGTACCTGCCTGCTGTGAGCCGTACTGGCCCAGGATTGCTTCCTACCGCGAGAGGTACAGGCAGATAATCCTGCCAGACAACTCCACGCATCACACAAACCACAGCGTGATTCAGAGCCATGCTGCCCTTCCAAAATTACTCTGCACGGATGACATGCCCGCATTATCGGTCCATGGTAGCTACATACTTGCATTTCTTATCTTGGCTCTTTATAAAATAACTGGAAAATTACATCCAACCAGCATAGTTTTCTTACTTTTGAGAAGAAACCAAAAAGCACTGTTCTTTAAAATGCTCCCTTTATAGGCTTGATCCACTGGTGCCCAAACATGCCATTTAATTGAGTATATGCCCTCATAAGATTTCACGTTACCTTCACATCCTAAACCCCAGTCTCCACCTCCTACAACAAAACCAATGCCAACAAAGAACGTGCACACAACTACACCATCAAAAATAAGGCAAAAAATTCTGACCATAGGAGGGTTTTAGAGGTAAATCTTTGAGGAAATCAAAAAGGACAGGACTCATGAGGGGATGGCTTATTTATAGTGTGGGAAACCGCTGTAAGCCTCAGGCACAACATCAAAGAAGAAAGAAGGTAAGAGTGAGAAAAAGCAGGAGCAGCAGTAAATTGGGAAGAGTAAAGAGAAAGAAAGCAGAAATACAGACTCTTTCAAGCCGACTCAGCGGCACTGAAACAAACGCGGAGGCATTCTTTCCAGGCATTGCTATTCAGCTTGCTCCTGCAGAAGCTTTGCAAAGGCACATCCAGAAACACAGACTTTACGATGGGGAAATAAAGGCCCCATTGGCTGCTTTTCTCCGCTAAGGGCTTCTCCTCATTACACTCTGTTAGTGCATTCAGCACGAGCACCGCCGCCTCAGCCATCTATAACGTTCATCAAAACACTTTTCAGCTAACCTGGA
>JAOXNH010000039.1:69230476-69251605 GCA_028566575.1 Bartramia longicauda | reverse complement strand
GGCGGCAGGCGGCGGCAGCGGCGGCGCCGCCGCCCGGCCCGTGAGGCAGCGGAGGTACCCCCCGCCTCCCGGCCCGGGAACGACGCCCCGGCTGCGAGGGGAGCCCTGGGCCGGGGCGGCAGCCTCCCTTCTGGCTGCCGGGGAGCCGCACACCCGCACCGCTCCCAGCGTCCAACTCCCAGCAACTCCGGGGCGGGCGGGCAGGAAGAGAGAGGGAGGGAGGAAAGGGAGGGAGAGAGGGGGCGGCCATTAAGCCGTGGAATGTTTGGTCCCTGCTGGGCTACAGTTATCTCTTGGGGAAAGGAAAGCTAAAAACACATTTGCACATGTTAGTAGTTATCTGTAGAGCTTCTTTTGAGGAGGAATGTCGTATTACAATGCCTTTGTTTCCCGGTGATTGGATTAAGAGGGGAATCAGCCCTTCAGTTCTGTGTTGGTTTGTGTTTTCTTGTTTTCAGGATATTTTGTTGTTGTTGTTGTTGTTGTTGTTGTTGTTTAAACCATAGGGTTTTTTTAGATTTTACTTTGCTGACAGGGAGATAACTCCATTTTATGCTGCTTTCATGATGTTTAGAGTGGGAGAGTTGAAGCATCAGGATAAACAGACGTGCGGTGGGATAGATGTAGGTTTGAGACACGCCGTTGGGAGAGGTCCAGACCACTGCTCTTGAGAAAAGCTGAACATCAGAAAATACTGTAATCCTTTTTAGGGCGCAGTAAAATGAATCCCAAACTACTGCTGCCCTGAAATTAGGGAAGAAGAGCCATGTGCTTTCTCTGTGAGAAAGTGAGAAGGCCTGGGCTTTGTCAACCTTTCTGTATTTTTACGCAGGAGAAAGCAGTGTCAAAAGTCACGTCGCTTGGTGGTATTTGAGGAAACTCTGGCATCATCAATAATGGGAATTGTAGCACCTCAGCCAGGTAAAAACAGGGTATAAACCTCAGCCAATAATTTTTTGTTTGTTTTTTTAGACTAAGGTTGAAAGTGTAGTTCATACTGCCTAAAGGTAACTGTGTAGTTCACTAGCAGTTGCAAGACTTGGAGTAAATACCAAATGTATTTTTTTTTTTCCTGCCAGGAAGCTTAGAAACTGCTATGTAGGAGCAATGCTAGGACTGGACAGGGAAATATCCGATTTAAGCACCCTCTCAGTGTTATGGAAAGGTAAGCTGGCCGATCTTTTTAGCTTCCTGAGTATTTATTCCAAGCCTCTCCTACGTATTGATCGGAAATCAGCGGGGCTGCATTGTAAGCATGCAGCCAGAATAGATCAGCGTGGATTTCTTCCAAAAAGAGCACAAGTGTCTCAGCAAATGGGCGTTTCTGGGCAGAAATACCTCTGCAGAGGGGCAGGACCTCGGGGGGTTTCTGCTCCCACTGCGACTGTGGGGACAGTAATGTCTTCTCCAGTCCCCTGTGCTGCTCTCCTGGAGTTCCATCGCTGTTCAGCTCCGTCCCCTGCTTGGACACTTATGGTGCTTTTAGTCCCCATGAACCAAACGGGCTCCCTCTGCTTTTCAGAGCAGGGAGGAGAACCACTGGTTCGTCGGGATCTATAATGTGGAGGCCACCATCCACAAGTGATGGCTTCTGCCCAAGAAAATAGATCCAAGGATATTCCTGTGGTTTCCTTACTGATTGGAATACTCAGCGCAGTTATTCACAGAGGAGCCAGCAACTCCTCGGTTCCTGTGGTTGTGGGGTAGGGGCTTTTCCAAAGGTTCATCACGTAGACGTAGATAGCTTTTCTCTGGAAAAGAAACCTTATTCCAAAGTGCTCATTCCTATGATTTCTAAGGTGGCCAAAGTGGTGAAGGTCATGTTCACTAGGGCTGCAAGTCAGGGGGTGGGTGGGTTGCGGGGGGGGCAAGAGAGGTGATATTTTTCCGAGGGGGCTGGGACTGCATGTTTTCAATTAAGTACTCTTAAGGATTTTTTAAGCCTGTATGAACTTGAGCTGCTAATCCGTAGTTTCTCACCAGGCTGAGAAAGGATCTGCCAAAGCCGAATGTCGGTGATGCTTTAGTGACTTTGGTGGAGGTGGTGTTGAAGCATCTTCTCGCATGGCGAATCGGCCTCCTCGGGGGGCTGTCGTTTCAACTCTCCTCAATTCTGAAATGCTCTTTGGGACTGGAGAAACCGAGCCATTTCAACAGCCGCCCAACTTAGCTGCTGGTTGGGTTTTGTTTTCTTTAAAACTCAGTGTCCTGGTAGGAAAAAAAAAGGCTGAGTCTTCTTGAAACTAGTAGCTGGTGTGTTGAGGGCAGGGAAGAATACCCTGGGTTGGACAGCCAGAGCCAAGTGAGGAAGCAGAAATTTGCTGTGGAAAGAAGCTAATTGTAACCTCCGGTTTATCTCAGAGCCATAATTAGGAGGAGCATCTCTAATAGGGCTGCATTTGTTGGTTAAGTGTAAGGGATGTGGGTCTGTAGTAGAAGGGATAGAAATAATGTGTAGGACGGTGATGTGTACGAGGGTAAATTACCGTGGTTGTTGGTGTCTGTTTCTTATAACCATATGTAATCCATTTTTAAAGAAGAAAAGGTGTTTTCATACTGGGGATTGGGGGTTTATTTTCCTTTAGGCTGTACAGGACTTGGCGGATCGACCCCTCGGGAGTTAGGAGGGTTGGTCCTGGGTGTGTAAGTTTCCCTCCGAGGTCTTTGGGTTAAGTGTCACACGATGCTGCTGCTTGAGCTGACAGTGGTCCCCTTTCCGTTCGCGTATCACCACTCTGGAGAAACCAGATCAAAAGCTGGCCAGAAAAATTGTGAAAATGCTGGAAATGATTTTGATGACCTCTTCCGTTTTTCCTTTGTAAAGCTGTAAATACTTTCTTTTTGTTTTCTATTCTTAAGGCGGTGTCATATTGACACTTTTTTAGACTTAACAATCAGAAAATCCTCCTCATTCTTTCTCATTTTTTAAAAGAGGGTTTCAAGGAAGCAAATTTTTTTGCTTGTTCGCCGTGTAATAATAATAATAATAATATCAAATTCCTAAAATGGGTTTGTACAAAACAAATGTTTTCACTAAACAAATGGCGGTTGCTTTTGTGGATGCATGTTGTTCAAAAATGTCCAAAGAATAATGTGGTACAAACAGTTGGGGTTTTTTCAAAGACTTAGTCATTATTGTATTAGTTCACACAACGAAAAAACAAAATTCTTTAAAAAAATACAAGTGTCTGTGGGGGGGAATGTAAGGAAACTCATCTAAGCTAAATGTGTAATCTATTTATAAAAAAACACAGTATATATTCTATTTTTATTAGAGATTTTTAAAGTGCAAACAGAATTCTGTTAGCAAATGCGATAATTCCCTTGTAAAGTATCTTCTGCTCTGATGGGACTCCCAAATTCTCCAACGGTGTCAAGGGACAAGGTGGGAACAATCCAAGGGGTCCGGCCGGCTGCGGGGCACTCACCCATCGCTTCCTCGGGGCAAGGAAAACAGGTGAACTGCAGAATTAGGACTCAAAAGTCTCAATAGGATTTTTTTAATAATATTTGAACTATTTTGATGGGATCTATGAACCTGGACTTCACATAAAGCAGCTTCTGAGTCAGTAGAAAATGAAAGACTTTCATTTTTTATTAACAATACACTCTTCACTTGATATCTAGACATTCAATAGTTGTGGGGTTGGGATTTTTTATTTTTTTTTAACGCGCTCTCTTTCTCAGTTGTTAAATATCTGGGGAGATTCACCTCATTATTTCCCTCCTATGTGACCTCGACAAGAAAACAAAATCTAATCGCCTTGTCGGAAGTGAGAGAACAGGTTTACTCGGTGGGGTTTGCAGTACAGCTGTGAATGTGGCACCACACACCGGGAGGTCAAAGGGCTTGTACTCCATCAAGATTGATCTCGCGTCCTCTCGCTCGTGTCAGATCTGCTGGTTCTGTGAAAACACAGGAGAGGTGGGAGGGAAAAACGGATATTTACAGTTCCAAGGAGATTTTGACTTCCCCTTTCCCTAGCAGGACAGTTCTGTTTTCTGCAGGGTTTCAGCTGTTGTAACCAGAACTTTGTGCGCTAGATCGTTTGATCCAAACATCGGGCATGTCTGGTTGGCTGTTCGGTAACACCACCGGACCCTCGCTCCCTAATCCAAACCGGTGCTTCCACGAAGAGCTGTTCTGCTGCGATGCTGCCGGAGAGACATCAAATACAGTCTCCCTCAGGTCCAGCCGCAGGGTATCTCTCTTCCCGTTCAAGTAACCTCTCTCCATCTGACTGTACGAATCAGACAGCTCTAAGACATCGGGACAAGAACTGGCTGATTCAGCGAGCTTCAGGCCTTGCTCAAAATCACTGATGGACGTCTCACTGGAGATGTTGAGCATGTCAAAAGAGCTGCCAAGAGAACAAAGGCATCTGTGAATTTTGTAGATGTCAGCAGCAGGGAGATGGCTGTTGTCTGAGGTATAATCCGCCTGCTGCTGGGCAGTGTCACTAGAGCACTGTGATTTATTGAGCTGCCCTTCTTCTTTCATGCCCGCTGGCTGGATATGGTCCAGCCCAGGCCCATCCCAAGCTTTTGGGCCATACTTTCGACATCGACAGTCTCGGCAGAGTCTCTCCCTGTGACTTTCTGCTCCTGAGCTGCTGTGCTTGTACGGAGAGGAGGTTTGCAAGGCAGGACACTGGCACAGGCTGACCTGCTGGTCTCCAAGGGTCTCCTGCAGGTTCTGTCTCTCTCTGTCGAGGGAGGGATGCATTCCTACCCTGGGGCACCTGCTCTCTTCAACTTGTGTGTCCTCAGAGAGCACCGAGGGCCGGTTGGACAGCTTGCTTGTGGAAGTGCTGTTGTCGAAACTGTCGCTGAGTTTTCTGGACAAGGGCTGGAGCTCGTACTGCTCATTTGCAGTGTTGGACTCCTGGACCTTCCGCAACCGGTTTTGTTTCTCGCTCCCCCCACAGGCGAAGCTTCCGTTCAGCCCGGAGTCATCGGAATAGTCTTTCATGGTGTGGGCACAAGGCCAAAGGATCTGCCCACAGTTCTTCTCTGGGCCAAAGAAGCAGCACAGCGACTGGAAGAAGAAGCTGGCAAATCCACAGCTGATACACTTGATCATCATGATGAAGATCCCCAACTTCCGATATGCCAGGACCGTCGCAGGCAGCATAATGACCCCTGCAGAGAAGAGAGCAGAAGCTGCCATGGCTGTGGCACAGCTCATCTGCTTGAGGGAAAAGGCCACTCGGCTCAGGCGGTCAGAGTGGGGGCACAGGTGGTAGGAGATGCAGTAGTTGACAGTAAAGTCAACGGAGAGACCCACCGCAGCTGAAATGAAGAGAGACTCCACTGCGTTGAGCTGCCACTCCAAGAGGACCAAAAGGCCAACGGTTACCAGGACAGTGCCTGCGATGGCAGTGACAGAGAAAATGCTAAGGAGAACGTTCCAGGTAGTGAGCAGCAGCACCACGAAGGAAATGGCTATGGAGAGCCCCATGACCACCGTCGTTTCAGTGCTGAGACTGTGCTGGAGGTTGTATAGCTCTAGTTTACTGGTGAACCACCCGTTCTGAAGCCCCACAGGGGCAGCTTTCATTTCCTCTGTTACCCAGAGGTTGATTTCCTCGTAGAATTGTTTGGCTTTGCTGTAGTTGAAGCTATAGTGATAAATCGTTTGAAACTGCAGCACTAAGGCAGCAAGATTTCCCTCCCCGTCAAACCTGAGGCCCAGATCGTACGTTTCTGCCCCTTCCCTGCCTTGTTCCAGGAGCATCATTTTGATGCAGTGTAGGAAGACTTCGCTTCCATAAGGGAAGGAGAACTGGTTACAGCAAAGGTTGAAGCTGTGGTCTCGCTGGGAGCACTGGCGGCTGTCCATCCACCTGAGGAACTCCTCCATGAAGCACACAGTAGATTTCTGCTCTGCATCGGGGTAATAGAAAGTTTTGTTCTTCACTTTTTGGCAGAATTCAAGGAGCCACTTCTGGGCCTCAGGGTTTTGGATTGCGAAGGTGCTGTCTGTCACTAGGGTGCCATTGCTTTTTGGGTTGAAATGGTCCCCGTTATCCACAGGCAGAATCCCCCAGACTATGGTGATGGGCATACGCTGCCCTTCTCCATGCTCCAGCCTCTCAAACATGAACTGGTGGCAGTACTCGGAGTCGTACCTCTCAAAGGGGTGGCTCAGCCTGAACACCTGGACAGACGACGTCTCGAGGGTCGGGAGCTTGAGTTTTGGGTTGGAACAGGAAATGTAGGCACCTCCTATCGCTAAGGCAGCAAACCAGCAGATCCAGATGTACCGAAACTTGATGACCCCACAAGGCAGGAGCTTTTCAAATAGCAGCTTGGAGGTTTCGGAGAGCGTGTTCTGGAGACCCCTGAGAATGTAGTGGAGGGAGAGAGCGGCTCTCTTGTGGCCGGTGTTGTTCCAATAGTCCTCTGGCTTGTAAACGCAGGTAGTTGCTATGTAGCGCTCGTACAGCACGGCCGAAGACGGGAGCCAAGTCATCATGAAGACCAGACTCACCAGCACGGAGGTGCCCATGTAAATAGCAAAGCAGCGGATGGCTATTATATTGCTGATGTAGCTGGCGTAGAAGGCAGCGCCTGTTGTGAAGCAAGATGCCAGAACGAGATAGGCAAAATGGTGCATGGTTTGACTCAACCACTGGGAAAGCCCAGCAGAAGGGCTCTGGCTCTTGCTGAGGTTCCAGAGGTCGAAGAAGACAAAGGTGTGGTTGGCACAAATGCTGCTGAGGATGACGACTGCCGTCAGGTTTACGAAAGGGAAATAGGTGAATCTGAAGGCCACCGTGTACAAGAAGTAGGAGATCATTAAAGAACTGACAACAGCGAGCAGGACCATCAAGGTAATAAAGACTGAGCGTAAATAAAAAGAAATGCTTAGAAAAATAGCTAATATTGCCAGGACTGGATACTTAGTATCCAGCAAAAGATAGTGCTGGAATAGTTTCTGTTTAAGGCCCAGGTCCATTCCAGTGATAGACGTATAGTTATCAAACAGATCCCAGGATTCAAGATTGTCTAAGTAGATCCCCATCATAGATGCACCTTTCCTTGTAGGCAGAAAGAGCAGGCTGTATTTGAGAGATGGCACTTGGTACTCCATTGTCTGGGGACTAAGGAAGTCTCTGTCGACCAAGAAGTGGAGAAGCTGGTAAATGGCGTTGAAGCGGGTACATTTTTCGGGGACTTTGGCACACTGGGAGTGTTTCTGTCTCACAGACTCCGGGCCAATGCAGGAGGGAGTGAGGATGCCTTTGTGGTAGTCTGGAGCACAGGCGCGAAGGAGGGCCAGGGTGTGGGAGATGTCTCCCTGGGTTATCTCCAAACAAGAGGACCTGTTGTACAGGACGGCAATGTAGTTCCCCAGAGACCAGCTTGGGCAGCATTCGTTGGTTTCAGTGCGTTGGCAGAGGTCTCTAAAATGGACATGGGAGCGTATCTGAAAAACAGGGGAGGGAGCATCGTGTCAGACCCTCTCTGCACACTTCAGCCAGCAGCCCCACTGTGTGCCTTGTTCTCTGCAGTAATCCTCCCCCATGGCTGTACAAGCCATGGCTTGCCATCCTCCCGGTGACACACCAGGAGTGCTACAGCTGTGGAGACACACTAGCCTTTTGCAAAAATTAAACCCTGCCCGTTATTTGTGTTTTATAACCTCTGATTCGAAAATTTGGATCCTGTGGCAAACACAGCTAATCCAATTAAACTTCCCACTTGCAAAACTTGCTGTCACAGTCTCCAAGCTGACAGCTCCATTTTAGTGATTAGGTTCTGCTGCCCACAATTGTCAGCAGCTTCTGATGGACACCTTTGGCTTCTGGACTGAACTCCTGTTCAGTGTCCGTTTATTCCTGTTTAATGGCAGCTGCTGCTTTGCAGCTGGACTTTAGTGACAAGGGGAATCCCCCGTGTGTTGCTAAGTAGGTGAAATGCTTTGGAGTCCTCTAGGCTGAAACCTGTTCTGTAGCTTATGTTATTTTGGTCTGGCTTCGTTTCAGCTAGAGATTAAAGATTACAGCAGTCAGAAAAGGGTCGGCATGTATATATGTTCTTCCTGACATTACTAACCTTGTCTTGTTCAATTTGACACATGGACTGAATAGCTTGCAAGTTCCATAAGCTCCCGGCAGTTGTGGACATGAATACCAGCTGGGAATAGCTCTTTTCTGAAATAAAGAGGAAGAAAAAAATATTAAAAAAAGGATTAGGTAATGAAGATGAATCAGGCAGGCTGTTTGGAGCAGACTCTCTGTGCACAGGAAAAAAAGATATATATATATCTTTCTGTCTCCGTGACTGCTCCGGAGGGCTCCCTGAAGGGAAGCAGGTCACAAAGACCTGCTTGTCATGAGTGATGCCATCTGCCCTGTGTGATCTGACATCTGCCCCTCGCCTGTCTGTCAGTGGCAGGAGAGCAGCGCCGGGGCGTTTTCAAAACCCTCTCTCTGTGCTTGGCAGGCTTTGGGTGAGTGCTGGCATCTGGTGCTGCCCCCCTGGCACAAAGAGAGGGGCTCGAGTTCCGCCAGGAACTCCCAAGGACCTGAGGGTTTGGTGTTTGACTGGCTTCAGAGGTGGAGCAGAGGCAGGGAAGGGAGTAAAAATGTCTGCATGCTGTTCCTCTTTATTCTACTGTCCATTTAGAGACAATTTTTATGTGTCTTGGCATTTTCCTCTTTTTTCTTTCCAACTTGTACTGCCACTTCCATTTTTCAAGAAGAAAAGAAGGAACAGGGAGGGAGTGGGAACAGGGAGGGAGTGGGGCGTACGCCACTTTTTTCAGAGTATTCACTTTCGATATGGGTAAATGGTGAAAATGTTAGTGCCTTTACTGGTGCTTTTAAGGCATATTTCTAAAGGGGAAAAAGAAGTATGGGAGAAGGTTAAGGAGAAACAACTCTCCTCCAGAATTTCAGAACAAGGTGTTCTCTAACCACGCGGCTATGAAGTGCTGGATGATGGCTGTCCGAAGGGTAGCAGAGGTTTCACAGGGTGGTATTGTACACACTGATTTCTCAGAGCACTTTCAGAACATTTTTCCCTGTGTCCTAAAGCACTTTGACAGTTCTGTAAGCTGTTGAGTTTAGGGTGTGTAATATTGACTGCCCCATCAAGATTGCACTCACCTGGGGGCCCACAAAAGAAACCATCTGCTCCATAGATTTGTTCCACCATTCTCCGTGTCCTCGCCTCTTGTTCTCCCTGAGCAGCCTTCTGTCCTCTGCTAATGCCGATGTCATCGTAGCTGGCAAGAGATGAGATTATTTGTGTAAGTAGAGATCACGGCTACGAGTTCTGTTCACTGACAGGGCTCTGGTGCCACAAACACCGCCGCCGCAGCAGTAAGAGTCACAGGCTTGAGAGAGCACTGCTTGGTGCTTTTCGGTATCGGGTTGACTGGGTAAGAGTAAGTGAGGAACGGCATCCTCTTGTGCAGACAGGCTGAGTCGCCTCTGCCGTCTCCCAGAGGCAAACAGTGAAGTAAACACACAAAGAGTTTAGAGCCTAATTCCTGGTTTCAAGAATAGGGAGCCCAAATCCGCTGCAGACAAACAAACAAACTTCAAACTCTCCAGTGCCTTGATGGCTTTTAAGCATAGCATTTCTGTCGTAATTCACATCAATATCTTAGAACATCGAATCTATAACTTTACAGCCAACATCTTCTTCAAACCCCCAAACCAAACTCAAATACCTTTTCTTCTCGGCGTAGGGAGAAAGGGAGAAGGTCTTCTTGTAGCCTGTGTGGCTCTCTATGTTCCTCCACACAACGAGCTTCCTGCCAATGTCAGTATCTCGTGGCTCGAAACCCTGCAGCCAAAGAAAAGGGTTTTCTCATCAGCTTGCATTTTAGTTTAGCTTGGCTTTCCTTAATCCTCCTCCTCGACACAGAAACTATATGAGATTATTACTGCATCTTGGAGAGATACACAAATTGAATTTTCCCTGGAAATACTGCATCCCAGAGCTGACAGAGAAAAATATTTCTCCTTTCCTTTCCTTTTTGGGCAATGATGGCTATCATTCTCTTCCTGATCTCATTAGACTCTTCAAGTAAAATAGTCACTTACAGAAATGGGAGTAATTTTCCTCTTTCTGGACAAACTCTAGTCTACTCTTACTTTCTTAGGATTTTCCCATTAATGAGAGACAGGGATGATTTTAGAAAATGTGGGATCCTGCATGGAAACAGGACCCTGTGCAGCCACGCTGGGAACAGGGCAGCCTCTCCATTTCTAGAGCCTCCCACACAGGCTGGAGGAGCCAAAGCCAGGTCCTCCATCCAACCTCTGCCCAGCCCAGGTAGTCCTTTTGGGCAACCCGAGGCTGCCAGCAGCGGAAGGGGAGCAAAAGGAACAATCCCAGTTTGTGCTGGCAGTGTCTCCACAGGAGGTGAGGGCACTGGAGTGAGCCCAAAGCAGAGCTGAGGTGGGTGGGTGGCTGTCACTGGCACAGGCCGTGCTCTTCCTGTGGCATCACAGAAACAGCAAATACTGTGCTTTACTCTGGCACATTGTGTTCATCCTGGAGGAATCGTGCTCTGGTTGAATGCTGTGAAGATGTGGGCTAAGGACAAGCAGATCACTGATAAATGTGGTCATTTTTGCTCGTGGCTTTGATGTCCTCCTTGATTTACTGTCCTGCCTCGCTGCCTCTCTCTGCAGAGAAGGAAGGCAGCACAGGCTCATTTCACGTGGCAGAAAGAAGACATCACTGGCTGGCCTGTGGATTTGCTGTGGATATGTTCATGTCGACGTAGTGTCTGTAGGGACTTACCATTAAAGGTTCTGAAAAGTCAGGCAAATTTCCAACAAGCAGGCCAGCTAACGAGCAAACAACAGCCAGCACGGAACACAGCACCAGCACGGCCACGGGCCACTCCGCCATCATCTGAGAATAACTGGAATCAACAGGAGGAGAAAAAAATGCAGCTGTTAAGGCGCTTCTGTTAGCGTGAGACCTGCTGTTGAACCAATGTAGTGCTGGGAAAAGGAAGCAAAAGAATTAGGGCTTTCTGGTTTGAGCATTTATTTATTGAGAAGCTTGGAGGCTCTAGTACAGCTATTAATGAACATATTATGCCTCCAATTGGATGTTTGCAGGCAATCCTAATTATCTCGGGTAATTACATTTTGCCTCTGAACATTTTCCTGCTTTTTCAATCAGAAATAATAAAAACCAGACTCTTGTGTCCTAGGGCAATACGAAGCTTTAAATATTTAACTTAAAAGATTGCATTTAAAAAGAGCTTCCTTCTTTTTCTCCCCATGGTGCAATGTAAGCGAGCAGCTGCCCAACAGTTTGGGCTGCAGATTTTCAACCCATGGACCCTGGGAAGTCTTGGGGCTATTCTGAAGGGTCCCCTAAAGATCACCAACTCAAGCAAGTCCATTGGCATTGGTCTAAATTCACTCGCTATGCAGGGCCTGCCTTACTGTTGGGAAATGCATGGACGTTGCACAGCAAAACAGTTTGGAAACTGCCGATTTGGTGTCACCGGAGTTAGGATTGTCAGCGGCACTCACGGGGTGGACAAGTAGTTTCAGCATCTGCAAGATGAGTGAATCTCACCCTGACATCAGAAGCAGCTTACTCTGGCCAAAACTCTTGCCAGTTACTTTTGCTCTTAAGAGATGGTCTAAATTTTTCCATCCAAGGTCTCTTTTTCTTTTGGAACAAACTGTATCTCCTATATTTTCCCAGCGCAGGTTTTACTGCCTCAAGATTTTTGACTTCTTCAAAAATACCGGTTGAAATATGAGATATCAGAATGGGTTCCTGCTCTGCTTTGGCAGGCTCTAGGTAGTTCTTCTGTATTATGATATATTTCTGAAATATAAGAAATTCTTTGTTCAAAAAGAGTTGACAAATATTTGAGCTTCACGGGGAAGTGCAGTATCTATGAGCTTCAGAGTGGCTGCAGCAGTGCGTATCGGCCTCGGGGTGGGATCTTCCTGCTTGCCCGCTCTTTTGCTTCTCTTGCCTCCAGCGTCACTGAGTCAAATAATGAAGCTATTCCTCATGATTAGAAACCATCCCAAGCCCTTCGCATCGCTTTTCACATGAATTCTGGTCCGGCCTGGTATTTTTTTCTAATTTAAGACTGCTTTATCAAGTTTGTTTTCATAGATGAAGTCTTTGCTATGAAAATGAACAAAAGTTGGCCTTTAAACATAGAGTACATAATTGCTGGAGGCTGTTTTGGTTGATTCTATGTCCAATTACCAGGGAAAAAAATAAAAAATAAAGAATCAGCTGCAGTGTCTGATGATGGGAGATCCTTACCCAAACCTTCCAGAAAAAATAGTTTACAAAAAGCAGCTTTTAAGTAGAAATTGAAAGCAATCAGATTGTTTTAATTTGTAGAAATGTACTAAAAATCCTCTGTGAAAAGGTGAACTTATTTCATGGGTGGGCTATCCTGACTGCTCATCGGGAGGGACAAGCTGGATTAATACTATATATATATTTATATATGTACACACAATATATGTATGCACATACATATAGATTTATTCTATATATCAAAAGCTATTGTACGGACTAGAGCCAGGCCCCTGCCCCAGGAACAGCTCTGAAGACAGGGTTGCTATTCGTTAGTGCACTTAAATTGGTCTCGGAAGCAAACTGAGGTTTTTCCGAGCAGCTGGGAGCCCTGAGCGGGAAGCGCTGCCCTCGCCCCTGCCACTGGGCCCGTCGGGGATGTCACCAGCAATAACACCCTGTCCTTCCTAATAGCGGGGTGGGAGAGCAGTGATAATAGGGTGGAAGGACTGGAAGCTTTTGATATTAAACATACCTTTTCGGCATCCTGAAAGCTTTGTCATGTCTGCAGGCAGAAAAAAGAAGAAAAAGATGCATTCATTTATTATTTTCCTGGGCTGCCCACAAGTGAGGTCACCCTGTCGGGGGCTGTAGAGCACCCAGCCGAGCCATTGCTGCAAGAGTACTGGTAATACGTGAATTACTCTAATGAGTCATGGAATCTTTTTCTCTCTCGTTGGCATTTTAACCAAAGAGGATGGGAAGACATGTAGTCACTCCTCCTTTTTGCCCCTCTAAGAAAGTCCTGTGGAAAGTAACGGACATTAGCAATGTAATCCCATAAAAATAGCACCACAGCTCTAGCCATGCAAATCCTTCTGTTTTAAGCCCTTTCCTACTGCATTTTTAAATTGTTTCTTGACGAGAGCATCCCTCTTTATTAGACTTCATCAGTTGGGCTAGCAATGCCCGTAGATAGGTTTTATTTCCTGTTCAGCTCAGCAAGGATTTTCCAAAAATCTGGCTCTCACTTGTTTCCCAGGCCCTTCCTGTCCAGTCTCGGGGAGCAGAAGCCCAGTGGAGCTGCTCAGACATTTTACCGGGGTTTTCTTCCCAGGGGACCATTTGTCATTCCTGCTTGCAGGGCTCTGAGGAACAAACTAAAGAAGTCTCCCCCAGGGGATCCAAGGTTATGTTTGTTAATGAATCCCTGAGGACAAGCTTTCCACCGACAACAGAAAAGCTGCACCTTGGTGGCTCACTGTATCTGAGGGACCTTTCATTCTGCTCTCCGTTTCCACCGAAATGTCACCACGGCCTTGGGTTGTGATGCAGCTTCCAGCAAACTGCTCCCAGCCATGGCTTCCTCCTCTCTCCAGGACCATGCCAAGCTCGGCTCAGCGAGTCCTCCCTGCTCCCTTCCCTCTTGGCTTAAACTGGGAGAAGGTGCTGCTGCCCTTGGACATCTTCATGGGGCAGATGGCTCTGCTCTGTCCCAGGCAGCCAACTGGTGACCTTGTGGCACCTCATCCTTCCTGGCAGGTTGTTACTAATGGAAGAAATGGAAAAGCGAGGGAGGATAGTTCCGCATGGCAGAGTCACTCTCAGTGGCACGTGTAATAAATTATATTGTTTTTTCGTCGTCACACTAATGCTCTGTAGGTTTGGGAGAGAAAGGAGCAAAGAACAATCCTCACCAGCTTACTAGAGAGGTGTCTCTCTGGCAGCACACTGCCCAGCCTGTGCTAATTCCCTCACAATAGCTTCTCAAGCAGATTTGCTTGGATTAAAAACCCCATTCTAGCATTATTATGTTATCACTTTTCTGTCTGCTGGTGCTGCATGTTCTGCCAGGGATTTGCAATCCAGCTGCGCTTCCGACTTTATATAACCTGTTACAGAGAACGTAGCTGACAATTTTGTTGATAGCGTACGAGCGACAACAGATCCAGGCTCCGCTCCTCTGACTGCAATTGCTCTACCCTGCAAACACAAGCAAATTAAATCCTCTGCTAATGGCTAGAAAATGAGACCATAAAGGGCTTTTGTGCCTAGCCTTGCACTGCTACGCAAAGGGAAGGAATCCTGTGCCATCTTTTATCGGATTTTGGTGGCTACTGCTGTGGTAGCAAAGGGTTCATGGTCTTTAGTGCCCACAGCGGGCTCCAAAAGGCACACGCAGGAAGGCCGGGTGGTGCTGGAAGGGGCAGAGGCTGTAGCTCAGGTGTTGGGGATGCCCATCCATGTGTGTCCTAACAGCGCTCCCGAGAAACGTCCGCCACCCAAGCCCTGCACACAAATGAAGTTTGCCCGACTCTGCCATGGGCAATACAGAATTTACACCCTTGTTGCCACCCAACCTGAAAAACCAAATAACCCTCCCCACTTGTGTATTCCTCACCGCTCAGCTGTAGCCGGTGCTTACCCTCTGCTGCCTCTCCCTTCCAGCACAGGCAGCAGCTTCAGTGGGGGGAGAAAAAGAAATTAACTGTGATCTTATCCCTGAGAGGCTCTGCCAAGATAAAGGATTAGCCAGCTGGATGTCTTGCGGTACAAAAGGAGAAAAATACAAAGATCACAGAAGATGGGCGTAATCACAGCTGCCTGATCTAGGAGCAACCTTGGCTTTATCCAAGGAGTCACCTTGAGCGGCAAATCCTGCCTCTCTCTGGGGTGGGACTGGCAGCTCCCGTACACCCTTCACAGACTGGATCCCTCTGTGCCTGGTGGGGCAGCTGCAGTCCCAAACTGAGGAGCAAAGCCACGTTTCATGCATCTTCACTCAGACCCTCCTCATGCCCTCCTGCTTCCCACCCCAAAGTTCAGGAGATGCTTTTTGAAAGCCCCTGAGCCCCTCCCCGTGCCTCTTACCTGACTGTTACAACGTGATGCTGCACTGGCCGCCGCTGCCCGGGGGACCACTGTTTCCAGGGGGCTTCCGAGGCTTTGTGGTGGGAAGCTGGCGCGGGATCACTGCTGGAAAGGTGGGAACACAACATGGGCCTCTCGCCGTGCCCGGGGAGCGGGGGTAGGCCGTAGCTGCCCCGGGGCTCCTCCTGGTTGCAGGGGTAATACAGGTGAGGCTGCTGCGAGTCCTGGGAGCTCGATGGCACCTGGCCATTGGACTGGGTGGAGACTGGCCCGAGCGTGTGGCTGGAGGAGGGCAGGTGGTCTCCCCCCAGCCTGGGGGATGCAGGAATGGGGCAGTGATGGACTGGGCAGATTCTTTCCCAGGAAGTGCCACTGTAGCTGGGCTCGGTGTTCCCAATCTCTGGCATGGCGAGACAGGTCTGGCAAGGTCCTGCATTTTGTTTTTCTCTGTGAGAGAAGATAAAGGTATGATAAAACAGCTGAGCAGTGGAAAGGCTATGCAGGGGAATGGCATCCTGCAAGCTGGAGACTCTCCCAGGCCTCCCACATAACAGCAGATGTAAAACCTTGCCCACTGTTTGCTGTACCAAGAGCCAGACTCAGGGCTGAGCCGGATGATGCTTTTTATAAAGACATCCATGACTCACTCACTCCAACTGACGGAGAATCCATCACATATTTGTGCGTGTAGCTCCAAAAGTCTGAAAAAATAGCTAACATCTCCTCAAGCAATTCTCCAAGATATTTCACTGTGGAGGGGACAGAACACACTGGCTGCTGATAACGGCAGGGCCCTAACTCGAGACCCCAGAGTGACTACAGAGACCTGGGGGAACGGACACCAAAGGAGGCTGCATGTGAAGGCGACACTCAGTTACCTGCGCTTCTTGGGAAGATGAATTGGTTTGATTGCTCTGCAGAAAGACTGGCTCTGCTCCACGCTGGGACAGTGGGAGAGTGAATCATCCCTGGGACCAAAAAATCACAACAGTGAAGTGTTCAGGGAACACAGCTGATGGCTGTGACAGTACAAAAGGGGCTTCAGCCTCCAGCCTGGCACATGCCCTGACAGCTCCCACGTCCTGCAGACTCTTCAGGATCATTTTAGACATACATCTCCCAAGGGTGTCAGCAACGGGTATTATTGGTCTTGGTGAGCAGGAAGGGGATGGACTTGAATCTCTCAAGATCTTTTGAAGCTTGACTTTCCTCTGACTGCTCAATTTACTGAGAAAAAACATTTGCAGACTTCTGTTCCCAAGTAATGAGGTCTCTGCAGGTTACGCTTTCTTCTCTCCATGGAATTTAAAAAAAAGTATTCCGTTCCTACAGGTCTTTATGATTTATGGAACCTGAGAGATTTTGCTAGCTTGGAGAAAGTTTGGGTAATACTTTGAGGGACTGGTTAGTCTGTGTAACACTGAAAAAACCTCTTCACACACAACAAGACTGCAGTCACGCTGCCCCCAGAAATGCCTTAGGAGTTGCTGTCTCAGGAAATGCAGCTGGCCAAGGCATCAAGGAGTTTCAGGAGCACCCTGCAGTCTGTAGGTCGACAAGAAAGCACAGTGTGGAACCACTAGTAGTCCATGGTTCTTGTTCAGAGCACGTGCCATGGTGTCTACAGCTGACTTATGGGTTTTCCTGCAGTGTCTGGTGTCGAGGGTTAAGTATGACGAATGATTCAGGCCGGCTAGAACCACAAAGTGTCTGGAGTCATCAAAGAATTATGAGTGCTGGAGTGAGACTACACTGAGATGAATTTTAGCCTGAGGCACCCCATGCGATGTGGGAAAACATGAAGGCCAAATGTTTGAGAAAGGAATATTTTTGAAAATTTGCAGAGTCCTTCTCATTGCTTTTCAGACCGCCACAGAAGTTAAATGGCACCATAATATCAATGACAAAAGGGATTTGAAGAATACTATTAGCTCAGTATTGCTTGAAAATTGGTATTTTTTCCAGAAAGAAGGCCATATTGGCCTTGGCAGCTCATGCTATGTACTTTCCAACATCAATTGAGTTTATCAGCACTGAGAGACTGTATTACATGGCTGTACAAAATGGGCTTGTTTCATTACAATCATCACAACAGAGTGATGTGTGTGGTAGCAGTTACCCCGGTGGAGACTCCTGGCCCAGACATTGCACCCAGCTCTTCTTGCGCAGTGAACCAGTCCAGGGACTAGGAACAAAGAAATCTCAGCTGCTCAGACACACCGATGTTAGCTTTTAAGGCAGAAGAAAGCTGCAGCACAGTTACAGAGGGCATGCTCATGGGTCCTCATTCCAATGACACTGACTTCAGAAGCAGTAACTGACATTCAGATGTGGATTTTCTGAAGCTCAGGCCGTGCAGGATTGGGGAACTACGGGGGAGATTTTATTTTGAGTCATCAAATTCCTTTGCTGAATATTTTTTGGTAGTGGCCATGAAGGAGAGAAGAAATGGCAAAATGATATTAAAATAGTATGCAGATATCCGTGTCAGTGACCTTCTTTCCATCCTTGGAAGAGGCTGTGCACCCAAAGAGAGCAATGTCAGAAGAATCTGCAAGACCATTACCGTTCCCCTGTGACAATGGATGGACAAAGTGGCTGGAAAGAAGTGACAGTTTGCCCTGAGGCAGGTGCCCGGGTGTGAGCACACCCCACGGAGATAAGGAGATAAGCTTGGCAGGTTGTCCCCAGCAGTTTCAGTGCTCGGTTGCCTCTGCTCTGCAACCCAAAACACCAGTAAGGTTCGAGCCAGTCCAAGGCAGCAAGAGGGAGTGCTGTCGGGCTGAGCAGGAGCTCCTGAACTGATTGTGGTGATGGTATCCCGCTCACCCACAGACTTTATCACATTGGAGAATGGCTGCACACCAGACTAGGCCGCGATGGAAATTCCAAGTCTTGCTAACTAGGAAGAATTGAAGGTCTTGCTGACCTTGACAGAACAAGCAAACGACTTTGAGGGAGTACACGGTGGGAAACAAGGAGGAACCTGGGTTTAGCTATGCAAGAGAAACTGCAAGCAGGAGGAGTATGTTAATGTAACCCTTTAGAGCTCAGCCAATAAGTAAACGATGAGTGTGCATAATTATCTATAACAATATAAAAGTGTGATTGCGCCGCAATAAAATTGAAGCTTGCTTTATCACTCATATTGAGTCGGCCGCTTGTCTTCCCTCACTCATTGCGGAGTACAAGTAAGAGCATGCCTTACCTCTCCGGTTTGATGTTCACTGACGGGCTGAATCCCCTCCCAAGAAGGGAGCCCCATCCTGGCACCGCTTGGCGACAGCAGAAGGCAGCCAGGTCTGTGCACCCAGTCCTCTTTCCTGGCAGAGGTGACTACACTTTGTAGTGACACTGGGACTTACTAGCATCCTAAGGAGAAACACTGCAAAGAACTCTTTTTCCATAGCCTAGACATACGTAAGATCATCAGCAAGGTGCCTTACTAAGTAAAAACTAAGACAAGTCACAGCACTTTTGACATGCATCATTTGTTCTACTTGCTTAAAGACATGTGGACGTTTACTGCCATCTACAGGAAGCTGCTTTAATTACCCCATCAGTCATCAACTCGCAGCACAATGTTCAACTAAACGCTATCATACAAGCACACGTTCCAATTTACAGCCCTGCTCTTACTGGCACTAGCTACTTTTATTCATTTCCTTGGAAGATTCTAGGATTTTGGGGAGAAAATTTCTTCAAAGTGCAATTCACTCTAATTGATACGTCAAAATGTTACTGTGCTTCAAGGTCTTAGTTATATTACGGAGCCAAATTAGTAAAAATGTATCCAAATAATGTTTTCACTCATTCTCTGCTTTTATCTACTAGGTCTGATGTGTTACATCTGCCTGTGCAGAAACTGTACTTTTCCTCACACATTAACTATTTACAACATAGACAATTTCTGCTTGCAGAGGAAACTCGGAATGCATTCTTCGTCTTACGTAGAAATCTTCTTTCCCAAATAACTGATTTATCTGAGAACACTGTTAGAGAATACTGTAGAATATTTCAGTATTATCTGTTTCATGACATGAATCATTCTTGTATATTTAACAACTCCTCTATAATTAGTAAATTAAAATATTTTTCAGTTGACATCTGTTCAGAATATGTACTCTTTTGAATTATATTAATGCACTCGTCTAAAATATATGAATAATACCATTAAATTATCTTCATAAAATAAACATCTGAGAGCTACAGTGATAGAAATCCTTAATCACAATCACCGTTTGTGGTTAAAAAGCACGAGACCACTAGGAACAGCTCCTGACGAGGTCAAAGCACTCTTTCTTGATTTTCAAAAGGACACATTTCTAGTTTCTAACTACTCAAGTAATCATTTCTCAAGTTCAGAGATACCAAGATTTTTTATTATTGCATTCGCATTCCACTTTACGTAGTCTGCTTTTCAGATGTCAGCACAAAATGAGTCAGCTTTGTTATTAACCGCAATTCAAATGAACAATATATATTCAGCAAATTAATCAAGTAATTTACACAACCTCTAAAATGCATTTTAACAAAGAAATTTGTTGCTTAGAACTTACGACACAAATGGAAACAAGAATAAAGTCAACAGTATTATTTAAGCAATTATCATGGTCAAAGGTATTCTTAAGTCCTATTATTGACAAGGCAGCCAGAACAAATCATTAACTTACTAAAACTGGAAAACTATTACCATTATGAAAACAGGAACAAAGCAGTAAATACACATCTTTAATAAACACTCAAATAACAGCATTTTAATGGAAGGAGGGCAAAGCCAATGAGTAATTTTGATAAATTCAAATACACTGACTTCTCAGCGATTGCTAAAAAATATACGCCACAAAACTGAATAAGGTTTCTGTTACCAAAGCGATCACTCCTGTCCATCTATTTGATTGAGCTGATTGATAAGGGTCTTGATGAGGCCCTTCAGTGTAGACCGGTCTGTATCTTCTAAAATTGGATAATATATTCTTGTAAGACAGCAAGTACGTATCTGACATCCATATCCTAGCCATGTACACGAAGATACCTAAGACAGTGCATGACAGTTTAAGCTCCTTGGTTTGGGTCTTACTAACAGCAGAACAGTCGCCCAATTTAAAGTTAAACTAGGAAAAAAGGCATGTAGACATGTTATTAAGTGTAAGATAGAGCTGTTAATTTAATATACTAACTGGAAAAACACTAAGTTTTCATTTTTAAAAGACTTTTCAGACTAACAAAAGTTAAAATTTCCAATATTTAGATCTCAAACTGCAATTACTCTGTAATGCACAGCACACAGCAGAATCTATGACCCCTGACCACACCAGCATAACCAGCAAACAGCTTGCTCAACATGCAAACCCAAACAATTTTATACTGGCCAAGTTCTATATTTATAATGAGGTTAAACACAAATGTTAATCTTGAAATTAGGATAAGGGTTTGGCATTTTAATTAAAATTATTTACTTGCTACGTGACCTATTATTATTAAAATTGGCTAGCAATGCTAGTGCTTACTTATAATTAAATGTAGCATATGAAGTATTAAAGATTAATATTTTAAAGTATTTAAGATACTGTGAACAGGCTTCCAATTATTAATTATGCATGACAAAAAAATGAGCGAATAGTGCGTAAATGGGAATTGCGATCATTGTAACTCATCATAAAAATCAATAGTACTTACTCTAACTGTATTATTACGCAGTAAAAATGGTAGTTCTTATAACCTAACAAAAGTTAAAGAATTGTATTTGACAGTTACAATTTATCTGATTCTTAAACATACTATAAACAAGAACTTTCCTAAATAATACGAACGTGCTTCATCGAAGGCCTAATTAAAAACAGTCATGGGTATGTTTAGGATCTAGTGCTGTATGTATGATCACAATTTTACATGGAAACACTTGCAAGGCAGCTATTTAAAGGGCAAGGCAGGGAGATATCCTCGGTATAAATACAGGCTGGGGGATGAGGTATTAGAAAGCAGCCCTGAGGAAAGGGACTC
>JAOXNH010000039.1:69204662-69219198 GCA_028566575.1 Bartramia longicauda | reverse complement strand
CCTGACACCCACCCTTTCAGTATTTATAGGCGTTGATCAGATCCCCCCTCAGTCTTCTCTTCTCCAGACTAAAAAGCTGAGACCAGCCTTCATCCAGAGGAATGTTTTCTTCCCCAGTGCCTGGCAAAGGATGATGGCTGAGTCAGCAGGATGGAGACGGAGTGGGCTGGACCGGTCTCTTTGGAAGGAGATGCATCCCTGCCTCTCTTGCTGCAGGCAGTGCTGCCCTGGGTCGCAGGAATTCCACACTCAAAGCTGACTGCTTGCAGTGGTGACATCACCATGGTGTTTTGGACAGTGCAAAATCACTTATGTTATGAGTTTTTCCTGGACAGCCGAGGCCTTGGTCAAGGCAAGGCTGGAGATGGCTGTGTAGCTGCTCCATGTGCAGCAGGCTGCCTGCTTCCAAGCGATGTGCAGCGTCTCGCAGATCCGCAGCCAGCTACATTCCAGCCCCGGCCTGTCGCTGCTCAGTGGAGCAATAAAATAGCAAGGGTATTTTTGCTCCTCAAAGCCAGGGACAGTGTGCCAGGCACCTCCTGCGCTGGAAGATTTCCATGGGTACAGCAGCAGCCGTCCTGGCCTCTTCTGCTTCATAAACCTCCCGTGGTCTCAGCCCATGAAATTGCTTCCGCAGGCAGAGTGTGGGTCCGTGGCGGGGCTGGTGCTGTGTCAGCACATGGAGCCCCACACACCGGCACTGCACAGGGCTTGTTTCACAGGGGAGGACAGCCCCCCACCTTCCTTCTGCAACCTCGGGAGGGCTGAACTGAGAGACAGAAATGCGCTTTAGTCAGGGTTGGAATGCCAGGACCTGAGTCAGGCCTGTCTATCCCAACAGCCACTCACATCTAGGCTGACACCTGTGCCAAAAACGCCGGCGCTGGGTGCCTAAAGAGAAAGGCCCGGGCGCATGGCTGCTCCCCCTTACAGAGCTGCTCTGATCTGCTGCTCACCTGCTGCGCCGGCAGCACGGCCCGGCAACGCCGTCACGCACAGCAGGACCCACGTCTCTGCAGGCATTTGCACCCACCAGAGCCCTTCTCTTTCCTCCTCGCAACTCCACCTCCGTGAGTCAGCTGAACCGGCCCAGGATTGCCTTCCTCTGGCTTGTGGGTGCACTGGTGATGTGAATTCTGAGAGACAACTACTGAAAAAGTAAGATTTAGTGCCTATTCATTCAAAGCTCTGTCCTGGGCTGGGCTTGGAGGAGCTGTCACCTTCCAAAATCTGCGCCAAGTTGTCTGTGCCGATGGGAAGCACCATCCACACCCTGTGCATCGGTGTAAGGTACGAGATCTCAAAGGGAGGGAGGAATCAGGCTCACGGGACAATTTAAATGGCCAGTTATCATTTCTGCCCATCACGTGTGCCCAGGGTGTGTGCTGGAGCACGGCCCACACACCACACAGGAGGAGAGGTCCCTGCAGGGACCCCCTCTGCTTCTCGGGGCGACTGTGAGGTCCCTGCAGAGCTGGAGACCTCCGAGTGGCTGCTGACACGATGCCATGGGCTGAGGAGGTACCAGGCACATGGCAGTTACGTCTCTGGGCACCAGCACATTGCAAAGCAAAGCAAATAAGGGATGTGATGAGTTTCCTGCATGTTTGAAGGGGCAGGAGGCCCACGGAGACCCAATTCCGCATTGTTTTGGCAGGGAAAAATCTCCCTGTAGGTAGATTGTACCCTTTTCTGCGGTGCCTCGTGCTGGGAGCGCAGCCACGTCTGCTCTGAAGCAGCCCATATGTTCACACCATTTCCCAGCGTGACTGACAGTGAGCCAGTTCCCCCAGAGCATCCCGAGACATCCCAGGCTGGCTGATCCTCTGCCTGCAAATATTCTTCTTATGAGGATTTGGGACATAAGTTCTCGGCCTGGGAAAGGCCAGAGAAGATGTTGGGATATATCAACATACCTTGAGTAGCAGTGTCTGTTACAGTACCTTCTCCAGCTTCAAAAAGGTTTGAAAATCTCAGCAGAATTTTAGTGGAACTGAGGATCTTGCCAACAGCCTGCACGGGGTGGTCCTGCCAGGTCTCAGCCACATCCTCCTCTCAGATCAGACACTTCAGAACCAGCCATCCCCTCTCCTGGGCTCCTGCAGCTCACGAGCCCCACATTTCAAGCCTTATTCTACAAAACAGGCTATTCCCAAGTGTCTCACAGCACACTAATGCCCAGCATTGAGACACCCGTGTCTCTGGAGTATAGGAAAGGAGATGTGGCCATGATAATGGGGCAAACACCCTCTTTTTAAACCTTAAGAATAAATAAAGGTGTGTGACCACTTGTTGGGAAGAGGTTGAGTCTTCGGGAAAGCCCTGGTACCGCATTTCTGCACACCCTGCTTTCCTCAGGCTGTACCTGCTCCTGGCTCCGTGCAGGGAGACTGCGGCTGAGAAGGGTGGATTGCAGGTCAGTGAGTCTCAGGCATGGGGTTTTCACTGCAGAAGGAGGGGCCGTTAATAACCGTGAGAAGGAGGAGAGCGGGGGCAGCGTTTGCTGGCAATACCCGGGGTCTCTGAGCTGAGCAGGGGCCCAGCTTTGCACAAAAGCGGGGTTTTGGGTTGATGCTGAGGGACACGCAGGTGAGAGGTGAGCTCCTTTCTGCTCTCTGTGGGTCTGGGAACTTCGTCTGCAAACACAGAAAGGGCCACAGCTCCCAGATCTCACAATACTTTTTTCTTTTTCTTTTTTTTTTTCACCAGGAGATTTGCTGACACAGGGCTTTTCACATGAAAAAAGTCTCTTTTTCTGAACTGACATTTCAATGGGGAAAAAACTGTTATAAAAACCCCTCGAACTGCCTGAACTATCGTTAGAGGGAGGTAGATATGCCCTTGGAGAGTTATGTCCCCTGCTTTGCGTAGAGCCCTCCCGTGTCAGCAAAGTGTTTGCATTCAGAGTGGTTTGGCAGAGCCTCCTCCCAGGAGCCGTGCGATGCTCCGTGGGGCTCACAGCTCCGGGGCTCCCTCCCGAGCCGGGGTCCCTCCTGCCCTCAGCTCACTCCCTTCCTTAGCGCTGATGCTTGCAGATCACCAGCACTGCCAGCTGCCCTGGGTTTGTCTGGCAGCTTTGGAGGCTGATACGACCCGTGTTATCACCACTGGGCAAACACAGCCCAGGTACCAGGAACCAGGAGACTCTTGCCCTTGTAATCTAATTTTTCAGTAGGGAGGTTGGCCTGAGAGCTCCAGGGAGCTCCCGCTCCAGCCCCATGCAGAGAGGACGGTGTTGCTCTTTCTGTTGTGGCAAGGCTTATTTCAGGGGTCCCTGCTCTCCCCTTCCTCTTTTGGGGGTGCTAAGGCAGTGCTGGCAGAGTTAAGGACAAGAGAAAGCCTCAGCCTGCGTGAGCCTGTCCATGCCCAGGAAAAGAAAACCAGAGGAAGGGTCCAGCAGGGGTCTCAGCTGGGAAGTTTAACATGAGGAGAGCTTTTTATTTTACAACCTTATTGTGCCAGTCTTGACGAATCTAAGCGTTGCCACAACACATTCAAAATTGGAATATTACAGCCTTGCCGAGGATGAGTTTAAATTCCCACCATAAGAGCTAGTGCTAGCAGGGGGGGCTTCCCTAAAATTGGGTTGGTGGTTCCGGCAGGTTTCCGGACTGTTGTGAAGGTGATGGTCAAAGCTGCAGGGGGGAATAGGACCAGGTGGGATGAAGGACAGAAGAACTACCCCGAAATGCAACCTTCATCCTGGCTGTTGAGTGCAGCATTACCAAGTGCCAGAGAAACGCCTCCTGCCTGCGCAGGGCTGGCAGATGGAGCCAGCCCATCCTTGCGGGGCCGAGCTGCCAGCCCCGTTCCTCATCGCTGTTTTAATTACTAATCGGAGCTGAGCTACTGTTAACCTTCCTCCTGTAAGCTACTTAGTGCTGCTGGCACAAGCCGTTCCATAGCCCTCCGAGCCTTCCCGGATGAAACACGGGCAGCCCCTGATGCCCGCCCAGCCCCAGCCCATCACAACCCAGGGCCATCACAACCCCAGAATGAACCATGACCCAGCCCCTCAACCTGTGCTCAGCTGGGAATTTGCCCTTTTCACTTCGTAATAACAACCTTAACGCTACTCACACCACAAATACCAGCTTTATGGCTGGATCCCACAAGATCACAGCTGCTCTGGCTCCCACACGGTTCCCTGCGATGGCAGGAAAACTCCAGCGAGCAGATCTGGCCGGGAAGTGCTTGTGCCGGTCTCATCTCAGCACCACGGGACTTGCAGGATCCAGCAAGAACCAAGCTCTTGTGTCCCAATGACATCAGTGCCGGCGACTCAGTGACATCCAAGGGATAACCCAGCTGACATTTTTGGAGAGGAACAAAGGATGCCCACTCCCCACATTCCAACAGGGAGTGCTTCTCAACCCTCACTGGACAAGGAGTATCCACCTTGTGATAAGCCAATGGGACCCTCGGAAGCAGGATGTATCACTTGATAAAAACCTGAGACAGAGCCGCTTAGAAACAGTGATGGTGTTAGCAGCCCATCAGCAAGTGTTCTGTGTAAGGAGTCACCCCATCCGTAAGGGACACGCCGTCCCCAGGTTTGGGTGTATGTGGTGTTGATTTGTATAAAAGTAAGAGAAATGCTACAATAAAGGGACACTTTGCTTGCATCAAGCTGCGTCCCGTCTCCCAATGGCGGCAATATTTCACCTGATGCTTCCAGAAAAAGGCATTTTTAAATGTTTTTTTTCTTTTTTCAAACCTTTTTCAACAAAAGGTTTAAATAACAACAGGTCAAAAGAAGAGTGTTATTTAACCTGTTTCTTCTGAAGGTACTGAAGGAAACACAGTATTCCAGGGAGAAAGGAAATGAAGCTTTTTCCTTTTTACAAACCCAATTCTCACCCCTGTGTTTTAGCCCACCCTAACGCCGTGTGTTTGGGCTGCAGAGTGCCCCCAGCCCAGGGCCATGTGCTCGCCCCCACAGCAGGGACCAAGGCAGAAGGGCCAGCAAACTGCCCACAGCCCCACAGCCCCCTCACTCGGGAGCTCCCCGAAACCTGAAATGGGTGCCCAGAGAAAAGCAAGAAGAAAGCAAGTGCGTGTGATGGCTCCCAAGTGTTTCACAGGGTTTGTTTTCTGAGCGGGATGTGATGTGCCCAGTTAGGAAGCCTCCCAGGGGTAATTGTGTGGTCTCCTCTTGGACCCTGGCAAATGCAATAGAGATTTATCACAAGCTGAGCCTCCTCTGCTCGTTCAAGGGTTGAAATAAGGCCAACGTGGCTCAAATTCTGGCCACAGCTGGGGGAAGGACCAGTGTCTCCAGCTGGGTTTTAATTCACCCTCTCGAATCATGATTTCCATCCTGCTGGAGCATGGATTATTTGCAATTTCAAGAGTTTTCTGCCACTTGAGCGAAGCCCTCAGCCAGCCAGGCACAGCCAGCGAGTGTCTGCGAGTGCTCCACGCACCCCCACCCTTTCTCTCCACTCAAGTATTAATTATTGTTGAACTGGTCCTTTAATATTTAATTGCCACCTCGACTCTCCTTTTCATCTCCTCCCTTCTCAGGCGTCTCCGTGCCTCTTGCAGGCTGGCCCTTGTGCCTTCCCTGGGCTTGGCCCCCGGACCAGCTCTGTCCCTTAACCCTCTGCGCAAGAAAAGTCCGTCTCGCCGCCAGCTGAGCCCGGACCGACCCCATGGAGCATCGGTGCCACACGACGCCGCTGGAGTCCCTGCAGAGTCCTCTGTCCGGCTTAGACCCTGGAGCCAAGGTTGGTCTCCGGCGTTTGCTTTTGGGTTCTGCTGGCCAAGGGAAGTGAAATGGTTTGGTAGCTTTTAATGGAGCTTGGTTGGGATGGGAGGCAGCCGTGGGCCCGGAGAGCAGCCGCTGAGTTTGCCAATTCTTTCTTCCTGCATCAGACTGAAAGTGGGTCAGGCTGCCACCGGTGTAGCCCCAGAGCAGCCCTGTGTCGAATAATTTTGACTTTTTGTAGTTCACAAGGGGCATGTGACGATGGTAACAGCCAGCTGGCTCTTGGCATGCTCATTTCCAGCTTGTGAAGTACAAGTTAGGGGCCATTGGGCTGCCCACGTCCTCGGGATCTGGGCTGAAGCCATGGGCTGGGATGGGGAACCTCCCTTGGGCCCTGCTGATGACAGCTTTTGCTCAGGGCGGACCAGTTGGTGTCTGCAGCTCTCCCTGCTTTCCCCAAGGACTGCATTTCCATAAGAGATGGAAAGAACCTGCCCGACTGGCTGACCCGGCCACTTGCCACAGCCTGGCGCCCTTCCCGAGGCTGGGGCACATGTCCTACATCTGAAGGCTGGGGTAGCAAATGGGGTCAGCACAGCTGCATTTGGCCCTGCTGTGCGTGTCTGGAAGTGGGAAGAACTAAGAGGACGGATCCTCTTATCGTTCGCTCGGCTCCAGAGGCCCTGCACTAGAATGACAAGTTTTTCAGGAGCGGAAAGTGTCGGGTGAGGTGATGAGATCACGAGTTATTCGAGGTGGCATTAGAGGCGGGTCGGCCCAGATCTCACCCACAGGACTTGGGGCAAGGACCTGCGGGCTGGGACAACGCACAGGGAGGGGGGAAAGGGGACAAACTTGTCCTCCAAAGGGGACGGGGCTGCTCTGCACCTCCCGAGAGGGTTCTGTGCTGTGTTTGGTGTCGCTATGGGAAGGCAGCTCCAACAGGCAGGTGTGATCTTCCCTGATTTTAAGCAGGCCCAAGCTGGCACTACATTAAGTAGCTTTGGTAGCTTTCATTTTAATTGTGTATTGATACATTTAAAAATGAACGTCTCAGCAGCCCTTTAATCCCTGTGAGTCTCTCCAGCTAAAGCCTTTTGAAAATTTTTGGCTGGTCCCTCCTCCCAGTCTAGGGAATATACTGGCCTTTCTCCTGGCTGGCGGGAGGAAACGCCTCAAACACCTTTTAATCCTGCAGATCCCTGGCAGAGGGATCAGAGCCGGGGGAAGCGAGGGAGGCAAAGGAGGAGTTTGCTTATTGCGGGGAAGTTTGCTGGGTGGCTGATAGGAAAGATGCCTCCGGGCTGCTGGGAAACTCTTTTTTGACAGACCGTGTCCCCATCCCTCCCTCCCTCCCACAGGCCTGGAGAGGGGCTGCTGGTTCTGCTCGGGAGCGAGATCTGCGCGTCCGTGTCTGCATGTGGCAGCGTGCAGGGACACCTCCCAGCCTCGGCCTCTCTGCAGCCCCCATACACCACATCAAACCAGCCCCCCAAAACTGCCAGACTTCAGGCTGCTTCTACAGTGGGCTTTTTGGCCGCCGGCTCCCAGCTTCTCCCGGCAGTTACCGAGTGCCATCTGTTGACTAAATTGCAGCCATGCAAAACAGGGAGAGGAGCCAGGATGAAATGGGTGAAGTGCACTTGGGAGAAGTGGCAGCATGGGACTGAGTGGCTCTGGAGGAGTTTCACCGAGAGCAGAAGGAAAAGGAAGAAGGGTTTCAAGCCAAGGCCATTCCTGCTGGCGGACAGGCCGATGAGGGATGCCAGGAATGCTTCTCGGGGCAGTCAGGTTTGGGTTTATTGAGGGATCAGATTCTTTCCTTCAGCCTTTGTGTAAGGCAGAGACAGAGAAGAAACCTACAGCTTTGCTGTCAAAACGTGCAGCAACACCTTGTGCAAGTGCTGAACACTGTCCTGGAGCGGGGAGATGGCAGACTCCGGTCAGAGAAGATTCTCTGTGAGGAAACTGGTCAGGGAGAGGCTTTGCAGTGCACAGCTAGAGAAAGGGGCTATTTCACTGTCACGAGCCCAAAACTGACAGGTCAGTGCCCTGATTTCCTTCCTCTGCCCCAGAAAAATCTCCAGCAGGCTTTGTGCTGAGCTGAGAGCAGGGGCTCCAGGTAGTCAGCGGGAGGCTGTGCTTACAGGAGCTGAGCCCAGCCTCGGGGGAGCTCAGCCCCGGCAGGGAAATGCAGCAAAACCCCCCTTTTGTCCTCTTGATTCCTCCAGCTTTCAGGCTTTCCTGAAGAAAGCTGCCATCCGCTCCAGGGACTGCTCCTGCATGGGATGCCAATAGTTAGCAAGAGCTCATAGATCCTCCTTCCCTAAGCAGAAGCCGCAGAGCCAACCTGGGGTGTCTACCCTGGGTGCATCCCACAGATTCTGTGCCAAATAGGCTTTGGAGATGGCACGAGCCAGTCCACGGCAGCCAGAGCACAATGAAGAGCCCAGGATCAGGCCATCCTGCTTATTAAAGGTCTTCTGGCGATTTTAGAAGAATAAAGGGATTAACTTTGGGGGTGGTGGACAAATTCCCCGGGTGAGTAATTAAGCTGGTTTCTCCAAACATCCTTCCTGTGGCACATGGATGCAATACTGGCTGGCTGAAGCGCCGGGTCAGGTTGCTGCCTGCTGGGAAATAGCTGCTGCCAGCTGCCTGAGAGAGCAGCGCTGATGTGCTTCACCCACCGAGGGGGGGGTGCTCGTGTCAAAAGGATTCAGTGTGTCCCGAGGTCCTGCAGCACCCCCAAAATGCCACGCAGCCCCCACGCCCTCCTCACTGGAGCAGGAGGCCGGGGAACACCTTTGGCTCCTCTCCTTCCCAAGGGGCAGACCTCTGGGTTTTGGTGCTCCCTGGTGCTAGGGTGATGGTCCCAGAGGATCGCCCCCATCCTGCGGGAGGCACAGACCCCATGGGAGGGCAGTGCTAATGGTGGGACTTAAGAGCATTTGACAGCTGAGAGCAAGCCCTCAGGGTGAGGACAAGCCTTAGTGTTATTGCAGCCCTTTCTGGCCACAACACCAGGCACAAGCTAACATATGTGGATGTATATAACCCCATAAATCTCAGCATATTTATAAGATTCTGATTTCTACATCCCGTGAGAGTCCCAAGAGCACAAACAGGTCCCCAGACCGACCTGTTCTGCCCCACTGCTGAAGCTGCAGATGCTGCTCCCTTGACTGGGCCCTTTTGCCCCTGGGTTTCTGCAGCATTAACTGAGCATTCGCCGCCTCCTCGGTGGCAGATGATGATGCAGAAGTAGATGCTTGTCATTTATGCCACTCAGACATAGTAAAGGGCAGCTGAGAAATGTCAGCTCTTTGTGTTGAGGGCAGTGGAGGAGCCGACGCTGCCCTGGAGGGAACTGCAGCTCCCCAGAGAAATTAGGAAAGGCAAAGCTATTTTGGGGCTGCTCATGCCTGCTCATGGCACGGCTCATTGCTGGAAGAGCTTGTCATTGCTGGAAGAGCTTGTCATTGCTGGAAGAGCTTGGCTACACCATTGATAACAGCAGGGACTTTGGATGCCACAGCTATGAGGTCTGTAGAAACTCCTTGCAAGCACTTAGCTTACACTGACAACTTGGATGTGGTCCCTTAGCTACGGTGATCCAACGGACCCCACTGTACACGGTGCTTCCCTGCACTGTGCAAAGAACCTGCCCTGTGTTTGGGATAATGGAGTGGGTCTGTGTTAACCCGGGCCCGGGTGGTAGCAGCATGTACAGACTCCTCAGGCGCAGGAACACAGCCACCACACAACCAGGATAACGCACAGTTGCTGGAAAAAGTGTTTCCATGAGCACTGACTCCCTGGCTCAGCCCAGCATCATCTCCCAGGACTGACCTTATCCCCACAGCCACCAGCCCAACCAAAAATGGGCCATCACTCCACCCTCACAAGGGGCTGTGCCAGCTTGGAAACCCAAGGCAGCACCATCCTCCCATCTCCCGGTGTTGCCAGGGCAAGGAAAAGCCCCATGTGTCTCCGCTCCGCACCTCCTGCACAGGCTTGGCCACCACAAACCTCTTGACAAGCACCTGGGCTCCAGCAAAGCTCCTGCGTCTTTTTCCCAATTTTCCATCCACGGCAGAGTCTGCCTTTCCTTCCTCAGCCTGAATCCAGAGGCACTGCCTGGGAAATGGTTTCAGTTTCCTTTCATCGTTTGAGTCGCTACTAATGAATATGGGTCAGTCTTTCCCTCTAAGCACTTTTACTGAGCCCTGCTTCCATCTCTTCCAGTGCTTCAGACCTGCTCTCCAATGCTGCCTGTTTTGTCAAAGCCCCACCAGTTGTGACTCTGCTGGGGGTCATTTTGGCAGCTTTAAGACAAGGACTTACTGGGGGGCCCTCTCCTTTGACTGGGGGCTTTCTGCCAGCCCTGCTGCTGCCTGGTAATGCTGACCCCCCAGCGTCGCTTCTGCTCCCTCCCTGAAAGGCAGGCACATTTTAAAAGTGGGGAGATCATTCCCGGAGAATACCGAAATTCAACAGAAAAAGGCAAATCCAGCACTTGTTTTCCCATGCAGATACTCGCCCTCACAAGACATTCAGGACCCCAGATATTTTCCCAGTCCCCCGCCAGGCGTGCAACCAGCCATGCATAACAAATCCCACAGCCCCATCAATGGCCACCAAGTGAAGTCAAGCTGTTTGCCTGATCCATTTTTCATTGTTCGCCCGGCGCTTCCCGCTTTGAGCCAGGGCTTGTGGCATCAGGAAGTTAAAAGGAGTCAGGCGGTGGGGGGGGGGGAAGGGGGAGTGTTTCTTTTTAAAAGAGAGTGAGATTGGAGAGGAGGACACAGGCACTCAAAACCCTGTCTGTGCTTGGTATATTAGGCAGCCAGTGCTCTTGGCTGGGAGCCCAGGCGAGGCTTTTGTAATCAAAACATGATCTTGTATGCTGTGCAACCAGTGCTGAGAAAGGCCGTCTGATGGCTCTCCTCTTTTAGCTCTGCTCTGGAATCCGCCCGGCTGCGCCACCGATGTCCAACATGCACCGAGCCGTGAGTGCTGCCGTGGTGGGGCCTGGGAGGGGCGCGGGGCGGAGGGGTCCCTCACCCAAAAAAGCCACCAAAGGACGTGCACGGGCTTCCTTCGGGGTGGCCTTTCCCTGCTTGTGGCTTTGTTGGGTTTTTTTTCCCCTTTCCCGGCTGCCAGCAGGCACGGGGAGCAAAGAAGCCCTACCGCATCGTGGGGGGGTGCTGGGGGGTGGGTTCTGGGTGCCGGGGTTTGCACGGCCGTGGCCAGGGCAGGTTGCAAGTGGCTGATTCAGGACAATGTGCCCCCCGGGAGGGTGGGAGGCCGGGGCAGAAAACAAACCGAAACCCGGGCGGTGCTGGATGTTCCCTATCCCAAGGGTTTCAGCTGCAGCTGTCAAGGCAGGGGATATTAAAAAGAGCGGATGGATTTGCTTACGCAGAGGAGTGTTAGCGAAGGGCCCCGCTCCTCTCTCCTCTTCCCTCCCCCCCACCTTCTGTCTTTCTCGCTTTCCCAGCCCCGCTGCCTCCGAGGTCTCTCGCTGGAGGAGCAGGCGATGGGAGAAGCATGCGGGAAAACACTGCCTGCAGAGACAGTCTGGAGCGGGGCGTCCCTGCGGCCCCCGAGGAGCTGCGTAGCGGGTGTCTGTGCCACTTAGGAGAGGGGGCTATGACAGAACCAGATGTCATCATTTCAGTGAGGCACGAAGCCGCTCGCTTCCCATTTCTCCTTTTGTGACATTTTTATTTGCGATAGAAAGAGGCCTCTCCTTCTGCGGCTTCGTGGCTCGGCCGTGCTATCGAGGGGGCACCGGGCTCGGCTGCTTTCTGATTCAAAGCCATGGCACGTTTGTTCTGCCAAAGCCATTTATAACTCTCCTGCCGCTGTGACATACGGGCACCGGGGCTCCCCGGAAGAGCTTGACTCTGGGGAGGGCACGCAGCAGCCACTTTTCACCCCCAGCATCAGCTTGGGCACGGGCTGGGGCGGCCGATTCGTTCCAGAAGGGGAGGAGAGGGCACGTCCCCCTGTTATCGGCCGGCTCGGAGCGGCGGCTGACGGGCAAACGCTGACTTGGCTTAACGTGTACAATGGGGGAGCCCCCGGGGGGGCTCCAAACGCTGCTCGGTGATTCTGCACGCACCGGGGCTGTGCGGGCAAGGGAGCACCTCTCGGCCACAGCTCCCTGCTGCTGCTGAAACAGGTCGTGTAGAGAGAAATACATTAATGGCTTCATTAATAACGGGGGCAAAAAGTGCTGAATACCAGCAAAACTTTCCTTCCAGGGACTCGTTTCCAGCTGGAAATGGAAGGACCCCCCTCCCCCCGGCGCTAGCTGTGTTGCAATGTAGACAAAATGCTGACAAATGTGCAGTCTCGTGCCGGGAGGGAGAACAGCCTGACAGGTCTTTCCCATCCTTTGCCTTTGAAAAGAGAGGAGCACAAACCCCATCTCTGCCGGGATTTTTAAATTCTTGCGAGCCGGCAGCTGGGTCAGCCCTCCTTCAAAGGAATGTGAAGATGAAAGGGGTGTGTTTGAGGGCACACACCGCTTTGATCCCACCCTCCAGCAGCCAACACCCCAGCACCCAGCCAGCCTGACAGCTGAGCGCTCCCAGAACAGCCTCTGTGCAGGTAAACACTGGATTCAGCGTTAATCAGCCTTGCAAAATGGCCATGAAAGGGTATCCACCCCCACACACAATATACTCACCTGGCGCGTACACGGTTGATGGACGGCGGTGGAAAAGCGCGTCTCGTTCTGCTGCAGATCCTGACAAAATCCCATTGTCCAGCAGGAGAATGCATGGAGGTGGTTTGAATGTCCCTGTCGTTGCACCTGAACACAAATGGGTGCCTGTGTCTGGGCAGAGCGGCCCTCGGCAAGGGCAGTTAAATCAGCACGGATAAAACACCCCTCCTTGGGGGTAGGAGGGACGATGCGCTTGTGCAGGGTCTGCTTTAGCAAACGGGGTCTCCTGCCTCTCCCCTCTCTGGTTCCTGACACCCAGCAACACCTCCTTGGTGATGGCAGCACATATTCAACCTTTAGTCCTTTTTCTCCAAAGAATGTGGTGTACTCAGACCTCTCCCCCCATCCCTGGCCCTATTATGTGCAGATCAAGTGTGGATCTGCTTGACCAGAGCTGAAACCTACTTACCTTTGGGGTGCATTTTCATGTAAAGCCCATGAAAGGTAGACCTAGTGTCTCAGGGATGCGCAGTCATTCAGCTGGATCCCTTCCTTTGAAGGTGAACGCTGGCCGTGGACACAGGGGACATTTGCAGCCCTGGTTCCTGGAGGCTGGTGACACTTTTGGGAGAGCAGTGATGCTCACCCCTGGCTGAGTTCCCACGCGCTACCTGGTATTGTTTTTGGAAGGTCCAGCTGATCAAACCTGCCCGCATTCTTCCCTGGTGCCCATATCCCCAGCAGCTGAAAACCCTCCCGTGTTAAGAGGTAATTCCTGCAGCTCGTCTACAATCCCATACTTTCAAATGGGCAGGATATTCCCACCCGGGTGAATGCTACATGACCCATAAAAATCAAGGGTCAGGTTCATGATGCCTTAATTCCGCCTCGTTCGATGCGCTGTCACAGTATAAACATAGATCTTCAGGAGGCCGGAGCCCCTGTACGTGGCTGGGCAGAGTTCACAAATGTAGCTGGGAACGTGTTGAGGAGTCAACGTGTTCCTCCCCTGGGCTGTAGCCTCTGTGGTTTTACTCTTTGCCTTCGAGCGTGGGCTTCTCACCGTGTGTTTGCTCAGTTTGAGAAGGCACCGCTCCATCCCTTCCTCCAGACCTCCGTCGCTCCAGCTTTTCCTCTGGTGACCTCCTTAGGACCGGCCAAAAGGCAGCCGAGGTCTCCAGGAGAAACCCTCCCTTCCCAGAAGAAAGGGCTTTGCAAGCCCGTTGGCTACCGCTGGTGGCCGGGCCCTGGGGAGCCCAGTGGCCTGGCCCATGGCCAGCAGGACAGCACCCAGGGCATGGCGGGCGTCAGGGCCAGATCCCGTGTCCCCAGCTGCCGTGGCTGGCCCCTGACGTAGCCTTCCCCGAAGGAGGTCACACCTGCTGTGTCATGATTAATGAAGGGAAAACCCCTCCCGCCTGCGCAGAAGCTCTTCCCAGCCTGGAACGCTGCAGGGCCTGCCGTGGAGGATGCTGCGGGGGGTTTTGCCCTGGGAGTGGGCACGGCCATCGGCCCTGAAGAGGGGCGAGCAGCAGGAACTGTCTCGCAGGGATGCAGCGGGGATTCGTTCCATGAAAATGGGGAAACCGACCATCGTCCTGAGGGTCTCGGTGTTTCTCTGAGGGGTTTGACAGGAAGCCAACAGGGATGGGAAAAAACATGCCTTGCCCATGCATCCCGAGCAGAAACACTTTACTGCTTCGGAGAGCTTTAATCAATTTTATTTGCCGATTAACCATCTATTAACAACCGATTCTGGTTTTAAAGAAAAATAAACCCAAACAAACACACCCTTAGGAAAAACACCCCTGCTTCCCCCCATGTACTCCTCTCTCCTGTTTTTTGGTTCTCTCTCCCCCTCAGCACAGGGCGCCCCGTCCCTTTGGCAAGCTGAGGGCAGCACCAGCCGGGGGGAGAGTAGGGGGTGGCTCCCCTGGTGGCTCCCCCCTGGGTCCCTCAAGGGTCCCCACTTGGGTGGACCTCTGCTGGAGTGGGGCCAGAGGAGGCCACGGAGATGCTGGGAGCGCTGGAGCCCCTCTGCTGGGAGGACAGGCTGAGAGAGTTGGGGGTGCTCAGCCTGGAGAAGAGAAGGCTCCAGGGAGACCTTGGAGCCCCTTCCAGTCCCTCAAGGGGCTCCAGGAAAGCTG
>JAOXNH010000039.1:69178436-69194358 GCA_028566575.1 Bartramia longicauda | reverse complement strand
GGAAACTGGACACAATACTTCAAATATGACCCAAACAGAGGCAAATAATCACTTCCCTCAGCCTGATGTCCATCCTTGTGCTAATGGAACCAGGTGAGCAACGAGCCTCCCTTACTGTTTACTTCTGGTCAAGCTGTTGCCCACCAAAACACTTCTGCAGAGCTGCTCCCAGCCAGCTGGGCCCCAGCCTGCGGCGATCCTTGGGATTATTCAGGGTTCTTTGGTCCCAGGACTTGTCATTTCTTTTTGTTGACCTTCCTCCACCTTGTCAAGGTCCCTCTGAACCATCCTCCAGCCTATCAGCTTGGTGTCACCAGGATCTCGATGAGGGTGTAGTCTGTCCTGCTGTCCAGACCACTGAAGGAGATGCTCAGCAGTAGAAAGCGGCCGGACAGCTCTACACCCTCAGCACCTGGGATGCAGCCCACCCACTCCCACCTGCTTACTTTATTGAAATGGTCCAAAACTGAATCTTCCAGGACACTGAGGGAGTGAAGTATTTCTCTGACTACTGCTGGGTTAAGGGGCCTATGGGAGGTAGATAGCAGACCTTAACCAGTAAAAGACAAAGAAGGCATGGAGTAACCGGTCTTTTCCATGCCCTAAGTTGCCCACCCCATTCAGCAGCAGGGCAATAGCTTGCTTCAGCTCTCTTCACTGCTAATGTATCTGCAGAAATCCTTCTTGCTGACCTCCACATCTTTCACATGTTTCAACTCTGGGTGAGCTTTGGCTTTCCTAATTCCATCCCTGCATCCAACCCCAGGTCCTGCTCCTGTCATCTTCCTTGAAAGCCTGTCCCTTTCCACCTCCCACACACTCCCTTTTACATATAAGTTCAGCCAGGGGCTCTTTCCACACCTGCTCATTTTCTTGTACAACAGGAAGTCCTTACTTATATTTTTGTGCCTTCTCCATGAAAATCAGTCAGGTCTCCTGGGCTCCTTTCCCCTTCAAGACAGTTTCCTGCAGGATCCCACCTACCGGTTCCCTGAACAAGTCAATGGCTGCTCTCCTGAAGCCCGTGGTCTCTAGTTGCTGCTTGCCTGCCTTACTGCTCTCAGCCCCCTAACATCCACTGTCTTCTGCTCACTGCTGCCAAAGCTGCCATCGACCTTCCCATCTTCAGCCAGTTCTGCCTTTATTTTAGGAGCGGGGCAGTCACTTCCAGCCATGCAGTCCCCTGGACCGCAGTGGGATGGGCAGTGTAGCATGCTCTGTTCAGGGAGGGGGAGTAAAACCAGTATTTCAGAGCAGTTTAGATTCTGCTTTGAACTTTCTGGCTCTGCTCGGCCTCTGGTAAAATCATATCCTTGTTAAGACAGATACATGGATTAGGCCTTTAAAGCAGCTCACAGTTCATAGGTATGGGGGCTTTCCCAGGACATATATCCTGGTAAAAGGATAAAAGGACACCTGAATGTCTGGCTGTGGTAGATGCCAAGACAGTTGCACTCCATATTTAAATAATTGCCTGTTCTCTCAACTATCAGGTTTTACTGTCTCAGGAAAAAGATCTTGACATCTCTGGGGATGGCTCCCAGATGTTGGGCCTTGGCAGCAGAGTAGGAGGGTGCACTGACACAAACAGAGCACAGCAGGGAAGGTGCTGGAATGGCACTGAGCAGATTGGCAGCAGATCCTTGCTTTGAATGCAACATGTGGCTTCACTTACTTCAAGAAAAGCAGAAACAGCAAGGGTCCTGCTAAGGGCAGCAAAACTTGTCAGGAGCTACGGCTGAATCCTAAACCCAGAGCTGTACGTACCAGAGGAATGTATGGAAAGGTTCCCACCGTGTCCCACGGCTCTGGCAGACAGGAGAAGGGCAGTGCAGGGACCCGCTCCTCCCCTCGCACGCCTCAGGCCAACTCAAGAACTGTCTGTGCTGAGACAGCAAAATTACACAGATGTGAGAGAAGAATAAACAAGGGACTGAAGGTCTGATGCTGGAAATACTCCAGTACCTCCTGAAACATCTATCATCTGTTAGGAAGCGATGACTGGACAAGCGATAAAAAAGGCCCCACTGCTGGAGGCTGTCTGCAGCAGGGCTCCCTCCGTGCTAACATCTGCGCTTCTGGCAGAGCCCAGGGAGGCTGAGGCTCACGCAAGACATCTTGACATCATATGTCATGGCAAATCCACTGAGCTCACACGACGCCCGTACAAACCAGAGGTCAGGGTGTCCTGTTTTTGAAATCAAGTTCATAGCAACAAAGAGTTCCCAAGTTTCACCAAAATTTACTTGGAGATTTTGAGCTCCTTTGAACTCAAGACTCCAATATGTGTGGAAATCCAGGGAGAACAACAGAGGAGAACATGCCATCCTGTAGAGAGGGAAACTTCTGAGGTTTGTTCATCCCTAGTAAAGCCGAGCAGAAGAATCATACAGTTGAAGATCAGAGATAAAGATGGAGATGACTTATTATGTCTCTCATTTCCTTCTAAGGCAAAAATAAAAAGGCACATGATGGAACTGAAAGATGATACTTTTAAATGAGAAAAAAGTGTGCATTTTTGTACAAAAGATGTGCTCATTTTATGGAAGTGATGGCTGAGGGCACTGGCTCAGCCAGCAACAAAGATAATTAACAGAATAAGAACCAGATGTAAATCCATGCAGTAAAGTCATGAACTGATACAGACAGCTGGAAGTAATATCTGAGAGGGGTAAACCACCCTTGTTCAAGGAGTTTATATATCACTTTTCCAAACTATTCCACTGCAGAATAAATCACTCCAGAAATACGGACGCACGATGAGGATGCAGATGATAAATCATCAAGTGTCAGTACACTTCAGGGTAGTAACTGCTTTGTGGGCAAGGCTGGAGGGGCCACCACTATTCCCCTTCTCTTTCAGGTTCTCGGCTTCTGCTCCAAAGTAGCCTCACATTTTATGGGACGTGTTGCTTGGTGAGAGGACAAGTTGACATGTGTTTCACAGACACAAATGCAAGATGGCTCACCCGTCTAAGATACAACAGCAGCCAGTGTCCATGCTGCAGAGCATCTGCACGGGGTCCATCCCACCCTACCTGAGTGCTGCTCAGTTAACCAAGCTTATGTGATAGTACATATCCCTTACAGCATCTGGGCTGGCAGGTTTATAAACCAAGATGACTGACTGTCTGGCTCGTGTTTCTGATCTGCCAGACCAAAATCCTGTGCAATTTTGGGGGTGGCCACTCTCCCAGGAAGGGCAGTGCACAGGGTGTCATTAATTCATCCTGTCCTTTGCAGGGCAAGCGCATCGTCAGTGAGAAACGCGCCGAGTGCTTCCCTGGCCCCGGCAGGGTGCCAGACCTGAGCGAAGAAGAGACAGACCATTTGGTGGCTTTCCGCCGGGGGAGGAGGATGCAGATTGCCATCACCATGGATAACAAGGAAAAAGTAAGTGCATTGCGAATGACGGGACTGCAACGAGTGAGTGGCACCCACTGGTTCTGCTGGCAGAAGGGCCATGGGGACGGATTCGGCGTTAGCCCAGCAACGGGACATTGGGACACAATATATATTAATAGTGTGGAGTTTGTCACCCTAAAACTCTGGCTTCCATCACTGTGAAACAGGAAAGGCTGCAGTCCTTTCCCTCCTCTGAGCTCCTAGCTAGAGCTGGCAGGCTTTTCAGCATACCGGGTCCGTAAGATGCTGTTTCGGAAGGATCGGTGACAGCACTGCCGGATATAGGGCATGAATCTCACCTCCTGTCTCTTACCAACTGCTTTTGTGGGGCCACACCACAGACTGGGTCAGGAGCCCTGTCCTCTTGACGCGTGGCTTAGAAGTTAACAGAGCTGGGCAATGTCTGCTTCCAAACCCGAGCCCCGCTGTGCCTGGCCATAACCTAGTGGGTGAGCTGGCTGCACTTTGTTAATCTTTGAAACATATTTCAAATACTTCCTTGCAAATACCTTCCTCTTTACACACACGGAGGCATGTGATATTTTCCTATTTGAGCTTTTGCACAGATAAGTAGGAATGCCTGCAGCAAACGGGGTCAGCAGAGCCTAGGAAGGAAAACAACACTTGGTGTGGCTGCCAAACACACCCAGGAACAGTGGGGACCTGTGCAGCTCCTCTCTGGGACAACAGCCAGCCATCTGCTAACTGCCCACGTGCAGTGCCACCTTCTCATCCTCCCCAGGGTTTACCTGGGCTCTGAGAGCCCCGGTGCTCCTTTCCCATGGCTACCAAGCAGTTTGTTGAAAGCCATAAACCTCGTTTAGGCTGCCTGAGTGAGTAACTGTCTGATTACCAAAGGTTCACGTGGCAGTTGTCCCCTGTTTCGGTCTAGGCACCACGAACACAGCTAGACACGATGGTGGCATGAGAGTGGCCTGCCCATGCCTGTGCCCTAGCTGTCCTTGAGGCTGTCAGTAGAATTCTGTCACGTGCAGGGCAGGTCTCTGCTTCTGCTCTTGCTGGGCTTGTTTAAACCTTTACCTCTGGGGTCATGGAGGCTGGGACTGTGCTAGGAGGGAGCAGCAGGAGGAGGGCCTAGATTTTGGCTTCAGATCCTGAGCCCTGTTTTAAAAGTGTATGGATAGCCCTGGAAAAGGTCGTATCCCATATGCTTTTACTATGGAACGTGAAATCTGAGGCTGAGGGTCCTTGTACGTGGTTTTGGTGATGGCTTGCTCATATTGGCCCCAAAGCTGTTAGAGAGCAGGCCTGCAGCTGCGCTAGCTGAAAGCCCTGTCTGCCTACACCTTTGCTGATGAACCACGGGGGATCTGATGCTTTGAATCGTGGGCTGGCAGAGAGGGTGTGAGGTCCCTAATGCCTGGCAGGTTTGATTGTGGTGTTTCAGCAGAGGTTGGTGTCTTGGGTCTTGCTCCTGCTACTTTCAGCTCCCACTGTGCTGCCACTCATTCCAGCTCATTCCCAATGAATGCAGTTGCCTACTCAGAGCAGCGCAAGGAGCTCACGTAACTCTGTCAACCCTCCTTTCCCCAATTGTACGTAGCCACAGTGGTCTCCTCCACACAGCTTGGGTTGGAAGGTAATCCTGATAATCCTCAGGAATGCAAATAACTGCTGCTTCTCCTCAGATACCAAAGTTCATTTAAAGTTTTCCCTTTTTTCCCCCTTAATCCAAACCGAGGGGCTCAGTTGGCTGGGGGTTGGACCGAAGCTCAGGGACCCTTCCAGCAGAGCAGTCTGGGAGGGAGCCCTGCTCGGTGCTGGGCAGGAACCTGCTGGTGCTCACCTCCACGGGGAGAAGGATTGTGCAGAGCCTTTTGGTACCTTCACATCTTGGCTGAACAAGAGAAGAGTCTCTGTCAGGAGCACAGGAAAACCCCAGAGGCTTCATAGAACTCTTAACTCTTGAATAACACTACCAAGGAGCAGTATGTGCCCTCAGCATTACTTAAGACTGAAAAGAAAGATGAGTTTTGCTTGATCACCTGGTCTTCTGGCTGCTTCTCAACAGTGGGTTTGGACTAACGTTGCTGGCAAGACCCATTCAGTGATAGCGTCATGCTTCTTGCTGGCACAGAAATGTTGTCCCCCGCTTTCTGTCACTGAGCTTTAAGTCATACCTCCCCCAGCCTCCTGGAAGCTGAGGGAGAGCAGGATGGGAGCTTGCTGCTCCCTGGAAACCAGGGTGATTTTGGGACCACGTCCTCACCCAGCCTGCACAGGGACTGCCACAGAGCACACTCCCATGGCTGGGAAACGGAGGGGCCGGAGGAGCGTGTTAATGAGCTTATTGTAAAAATGGGCTTTTGTGGGAATACTTGTTGTTCTTTGGGTTCCTCTTATAATTTAGAACAAAGGTACAAAAGTGTTTGAAACTCTAGTTTCCAATACCTGCTACCAGCTGGATATGTTTCAGAGCCCAGCTGAGCTCAGGAGATGTCCTTGTTCCTGGTGATTCCCCTGGATTGATCCTGTTCCATCCCTAGTTAATGAGGATATCTTCGCATTACTGTTTTAGTTGTGTAACTTCAGACAACAGCTACAACAGCCAGGACAAAATCCAGCTCTCAGGACGCAGGCACCTTACAACGTGGCTGTAAGAGAGTTAAACAGTCAGATTTCACCATCACTCTGCGAGCTGCTTTCTTCCATCCCCACTTGGGCAGCCTTTTCCCGGGGTCAGTGACAGAAGCGGATGGGGCCTGGAGTGACAGGTCATGTTGGCTTCTCACACGCCATGCCGGCTCGGGCCGGCTGAGTCAAGGGAGGATTGGTCTGGCCCAGCCATCACTTCAGCCGTTCCCGAGCTGCGTCAAGGATTAGTGTTTTAACCAAGTGCTTCTTTTTACTGGTGCTTGAAAAATTGACAGCAGGCAAGTCTGTCTGACATGCTGTGCCTCAGAGCCACGTGCTTCTCCAAGAGGCACTGGAAGGCTGCCGTGCAGAGAGCAGATCAGAGTTAGTAATACCAAAATGGATAAAATGCTGTAGTAAATAATTTGAGCCTGCAGAACTCGGTGTGTGTCACGGGGATGTTGAATACGGCAGTTCAGTCTGGAAATGGAGGCTGAATCCCAGCAGCACCGTTGGGATCACAGCATCCATGAACCCTGCCAGACCCGGGCTTTGGTTCCTCCACCTAAACAGGGCTATAGCAGGCCTCTGCCATCCCGGCCGTGCTGCCACAAGCAGGGGATCAGGGCTAGGTGGCTCGGCACTGTGTCACCTCAGGAGAGCTGGTAAACTGGGAACCAGCTGGTAAACGGGGAAACCTGCCCTGGTGGGCTCTGCAACCCAAAGCCACCCCAGCCCTGCAGATGGGCTGGGACCTGCCCAGTGAGGGCCGGGCACTCACAGGAGTGCTAGTGCAGCAGCGTTTGCACTAACGAGTGTCAGTGCAGCAGTGTTTGCACTACCACCAAACATTTGCAGCAGCGTTTGCACTGGCACCAAGTGTTTGCAGCAGCAGCAGCCAGCAGCACAGCGGCAGGGAGGGAGCAGAGGCCCGGGGAAGCCTGCAGCCAGCCCTCCCCTCAACTCGGCACCCCCCAGGGTGGAGGCCTCCTCTGCCGAGAACGGCATCTTTCTCCTTGACAGGCTTTTTCTTGCCTGGGTACTAATATTCTGTTTTATTTTTTGAGTCCATCTAAACTTTATCCCCCACGGTGTCTCCAGCCAGCAGCTGCAGTGTTTACTGACGTGCTGTGCTGAAACATCCTTCCCTTCTTTTTCTTCAAACTCCATCCGCTGTTTCTGCGTCACGGGAAGCGGTGCGTAGATCAGCCCCTCTTCACTTTCCCACAGCACAAACGATTTTATCGACCCTCTTCACGTCTCCCTTCAGTATCTCTTCTGCAGGCTGAAGAGACCGACCCTGTTGAGACGTGTCCAGTGAGGAAGTAGGTCTATATTTTCCATTTTGTGCCTTTGTTATTTTTACTGTAGTCTTTTAATACAAGAAGCCCAGAGCTGTACCCGGTATTCAAGCCGTGGGCTCGTGTGGATATACTCAGTGACATAACAATGTTTCTGGCTTGTTCTCTTCTCTTCCTCCAACAACTTTGCATTTTCTTTACTTTTTTTCTAAGTAAGTGAGCTAACATTTCAGAGAACGAGTCACAATGCCACTAAAATTCCATTCCTGAGTGTTAATGATAGTTCAGGCTTCGTTCCTCTGTGTGTATATGTAAGAAGGGACATTTTTCTCCGTGTGAGTTATTTTGTATTATTGATATTGAATTTCTTCTGTAATTTTATGATGCAGACATTCAATGTCAAGAGATCTTTTGCAGCTCTTTCCTGGCAAATTACATTCTTTGCCCTGGATGATTTAGTATCATCAGCAAACTGTCATCTCTCCATTCAGCTCCTTTTCCAGACCATTTATGAGCATGTAGAGCAGCGCGTGTTCCAGTGGCACACCCCTGCTAATCTTCTGCCATAGGAACTGGCATTTTCTGGCCACTTTTTGTTTTCTATCCTTTAATTAGTTGTAAATTCAAAAGACAAACTTCATTTTTATCCCCAAATTGATTGACTGCTGGGGGATCCTGGTGGGATATCGGTGTTGTCATCCAGGAGGCTGTGTGTTACGACCTGAGCCGAGTCTGAGGGTTGGTGACCCCCAGTCTGAGGGTTGGTGCTCAGCCTCCCTTATTGCCCCAGCACAGTCCATCCTTTGGGGTTTTTCACCTCATGCCCCAGCTGATTCCCTGCTCGTGGTCGGGTATTGCTGTCCTCCCCCACACAGAGGCCTGTGGTGCTCAGGAGAGATCACATCCGTCACCCCCCTTGGTAACGTCCCGTAGCCTGGCCACTGTCAGATTTGCCTCCTCTTCTCCGCACTTGTCGAATTTATCCTATTAAAACATTTGATGGGCATCCTCGTCATCCCACATTTTTCTCTATTTTTATTCATGATGAAATTCAATTAAAAGAAGAGGCTTCCATTCTTGCTGCCCTTGGTGCTTCCTGCTAGCACCACATTGTCCGTCCCAGACCACATCGCAGCTGTGGCAGAGGCTGCCAGAGAGGAAATGAAAGGGAAAAAAAGCTGTTCTCATTATTTTCTTTTCCAAAGCAGACCCAGTGCCTTGATGTTACCCTGCCATCTTGAAACCTGTTTTTTTAATACCCAGTAAAAGCCTCTCTCGCTCTCTGTTAGCACCAGACAAGGCTGGAGGGACTAAATTATCCTGTCTCCTTGTGGAACGAATTAGCCTGAGCACGTTGCTCTACTGATGCCACTTCACACCCTCCCATGCTGCTGCTGGCTTGGAGGTGCCACATCTGGGACCTTCCTTCCCACCTCTGCCTGGCTGCCCCTAAATCTGCAAGCGGGGCCAGGGATAACACCTCATGATTAGCACCAGTTTTCCTAAAAAGCTGCTCCGTGCTCTGGCAATGATTCAGGCTCATTAATGCATTAGAGCTGCAAGCTGGCAGCCCCGGACCAGTGGAGTACAATGCTTAATTAGCAGGTTACAAATCATCTTTTAAATGGACAGTTGATAGGGCTTCAGGGCTTTTAAATTGTCCTTTTATTAACAGAGTTTCCCAGGATGGTATATCAGAAATGACTGTTTGTAATCAAGAGGCACAAATGCTGCTTTCAGGGACTTACACAGATGGGTCTGACCCTGGTGCTCGTGTGGGAGAGGAACCAAACCTGTGGCAGGAGAAACACTTGCTTTTACATCGCAGATGGGAGGGGAAGACAGGCAGAAAGGGTGGCTGAGAAGTCTTTAGCTCCCTTCAGGCAGCACAATTAGTAGGCAGATTTTTCAAAAGAGTCAGAAAAAAAAATACCCTTTCATGTACTAGTTTCAAAAATCCTGCCCAGTGGGGGATCTGAGCACTGGAAAACCAGCTCTAAGCTCTTACAAAAACCTCCTTCTGCAGAAGAAATGCCGGTTCTGCTGCCAACATGTGCCTGGAGAAATGGCTACCAAAAGGTTAATTTAACACATCTGTTGGTACTTATTTTTAAAACAAGAAGACAATGAAGTAGCTCAGAGACGTCAAAGCTGTTGGTTTGGAGAACTGTTAACACAAAGCAATGCTTAGCATGGCTGGGGAATGGCATCAGCACCGGCCCCACTGCACATTGACATCAGCGGAGGGTATGTGTGTCTGGAGGTGGGACCAACCCACCCGCAGAAAGCTCTTGGGATCTCAGGGCTGTCTCCTGGTGAGGAGCGGGCTCTGCCCTCCCCTGTCCCAGACCCAGAGAGATAGAGAAATCCTTGCATAAATCTCAGGATAAACAAATCTAATCTTTTCTGTCTTCTTCAGGTTTTTGCTCCCTCCTCACGTCTCTTCCCCTGCTGTACAGGAACAGTTAAACTATGAGATGATAATGTCATTGTCATATTTCATAATTTTGGGGGCGGAGAGGAGGAAGGAGGAGAAAAACATGTTTTGCTTCCCCATGGCCTGGGTGTGTCATAACAGGCTGACAGCAGCTCCGGGGCAGCACGGAGCAACTGCGAGAATCTGCTCCTCAGCCAGTGCAAAAGCAGAGCTTCTAACCTTGACCATCCTATGAATCTGTGTTTTCTTAACAGCACAGCTCAGAGCTGCTTTCCTGGTAGGAGAAAACCAGATTTTTTTGGTCCTCTCTGTCTCCCACCGTGCCCTTTGAGAAGCGAAAATAGAAGCAGACTAAGGGAAAAGGCCGCCTGTCTTTGAGTGAGGGGTGTAAAGGGATGAAGGGTTGTACAGTGTCCCTGTGACAGAGCACTTTGTGGTGTGCACCAAAGAGCTGGTGCCCAAAACAGGACAGGCCCCGGGTTACGGGTCTCTGGCCACGCAGGAGCTGTGTCTTCTCCTGTGTCTCACGAGCTGCAGTGCGGTCCCTCAGCCAGGCCATCCCAGCACGTTCCCTGGGCTCAGGCTCGCTCCTCACTTGGCAGAGGCAGGGCTGGAGTCAGGCTGTGCTGGGCTGCGCACAGGCAGAGGCACTCTGCTCCCCCCGCAGCTTACGCACACCCTGGCTCCCTGCTCCGGCTCTGCGGATGCTCTGGCTTTCCGGTTCCTGTCTTCAGGGACACAATCAGGCATTGTGAAGGGTTCAGACTGAATCATTCTTTGCATGAGCTTGCAGGAGAAATATGCAGACACAGAAGAAACAATAAGCACACCCATGCAGCTCCCTGCCTCAGTTTCCCCATCAGTTATGAACTGTTTGGCATTTCCGAGGCAGTCAGTGCTCCTTCTCTCCCGTCTCTCCTCCCACACAAGGTTTCCCCTGGGACAAATGGGGTCCAGTTCTGCAGCAGCTGTTCTCTTTCTAAAATGGTGAGTTTCTTTTACAGCTGTTTAAAGGCTAACATCCATCTGCACCGTGCTCCCCCGCCAGCCTCCTCAAATAAGCAAACTTCCCAGATCTCTGCTGCTTTAATCTCTCTCTAAATGCAAGGACTCAGTTCGGGGCTGCAGAGACCCGTCAGATCCCTGGCTGACAGACTCTTCACATGGGGCCACGTGGGCAGTTGACATCAAGCCTGGAGGGAGCATTTTTGGGTACATAATTTTTTGCAGCAACCTTTTGAAATAAATACCCAGTATTGTCTTTCAGTATATCCCGTCCCGTTCTGCAACAGGCCAGGCTGTGGTGGGGGTGGCTTCTCTGAGAATAGACCCCTCTGCTTTTTTTCCCAAATCATTGCTGGGAAATCCTAGGATGATGTAGCTAACACCTTCCTCATTTCCAAGGATCTGTTTACACAAGCTTCCACCTGTACTGGAGCTACACCAACTTCACACCAGTCAGACCAGTGAAGCTGTGGTGCACTGAATGCCATCTCCATGAGCACTGCCTATAAGGTCACACTTCCACCTGCCTCAGATTTAGCACATGTGGACAGTCCCCAAAAAGACTGTCCCCAGCTCGCTCCCCACACAATCCCACTGGGAACACAGGCGCGGGCTGCAGGGGGGGAATTGCAGAGGAGGCTGGGCAGAGCCAGCAGGTACTGAGTCTGGTAGCCCCAATTTCACACATCCAGCCCCGTAATGCTGGGCTAGACCTGGGGCTGGCAAATGACTGGAATAAAAGTCCTGTTCCCAGGACTGATGCTTTCTGGAACGGCTGACCTGGCACTTTGTGCTGCCACTTTCCTCTTTGTGTGTTGGTTTTGCTTGGCTGTGCAGAACGGCAGCATGATAATCTCAGCCCCACACCCTCCCCCCCCGCAGCGGTTGAGCGGGGAGGGGAATTTGGGGATGCCTCAGCTGGGCTGCAGCACACGGGGGCCTCTCCGCTCACGGCAGCTCCAGGGCTGCCATGTAGGGTTACAGAACAGGGGGAGGCAGCCCTGATAAATGCTGGGCCACTCAGCAGCCACCGTGCTGCAACCCACAGGCTGTGGCAGCATCTGGGTGGGAACGGGACGAGTGGCTGAGCCCCAAACAAGTACCCCTGCCCTGAGGGTACTTGCTTGGGTACCCCATGAGGGGTTCAGCAGCGTGGGGGGCAGGCTGGTACCCTGCCCACATCTGCCTGGCACACGCAACAGCCCGCAGCCCTCCCAGGGGCACCCTGGCAGTCCTATCTAACCAGGGCAGAAAGCCTTTCCTAAAAGGTATTTGTGCTCTACAGACTGTTTTGCTAAGACCCACTGTGATCCCAGCCTGGCCTCGGATATGGCTGTGTCTGTGTCATCAGTCCCGTGATGGAGCAGAGAAACTCCTGGTCCATGGTGTGCCTTGTGTTTAGTGTCTCTAGTTCATTAAGTCAGAAGGACTAATTTTCCCCTCCTGCTGGGGAGGGGGATACCAACACAAGAGCAGAGCTTGCCAGTGTGGTAGCAGCATGGCTGAAGGCAGCGGGAGCAGGGATGGAGCCTGGCAGGAAGGCACTGTGTTTGACAGGGACAAGAATCACCCCCAACATTACCATGCTGGCTTTTAGCTGCGTCTTAGGTGGGCTTCCAGCTCTCGTACGGGTGAATCGTAAGCTGGGTCTTTGGCTCAAATCTGAAAAGGTACCTGAAACTTGGTCTGCCTTGGAAAGAAATGGGACCGTACAGGACACCTCTCTGCCTCGAGCTTGGGAGGAGGAGGGACCAGTGGGAACACATCCCTTTTTCTTGCTTCTCTCATACATCCCTTACTTTCTGATTCGTATTTTTTCATATCAGTTTCATTCAGGCCCCCAGAAACCAATCTTTCCTTTTTTGCTGACCTTTTCTGGGCAGTTCTTACATGTCCTGGTGGGCACAGGGTCAGGCACTCGCTCCTCTGCCAGGAGTCCTTGCTTAATCCTAGAAGTAATTCCTGTGTCTGTGCTCTTGCAGGCAGAGGAGAGGAGAACAGCAGAGAAGAGGAGGTCAGACAGTGACAGAGGCCCAGAAAATGAGCACGGCCGGAAGGTGAGTTTGGCCCCGTGTCCCTCTGGGGGGACCTTTGTCTTGGAAAAGGAAACCAGTAGGATGTGCCTCCCAACCAGTAAGAGTTGCCTCAGTCCTAAAGGAGGCAGCATCGTGCTCTGATGTGGTCCCCACCATCCATTCCTCTCATCATCCAAAGCTTTGCTGAGCTGCTAACACACTTGAAGTGCAGCAGCTCTGGAAAGGGGTGACAGGGGACCTGCCCTTCACACCTTGTCGTGGCTGCTGAAGTCCCTAGCACAGCAACAGGGACCTTACGAAGGGTGACACGTGCTCTCCCATGCTGCAGCACAGCCCTGGCTGCGTTCTCTCCCAAAAACACTTCCTTGTGGGTGGAAAGGCTCAGGCTGCATTAGCTACAGCTCCTCACTTCATCAGGAGCTGAGGATGGAGGTAAATTAAAGCACGGGCCTTCCCACTGACTGTTTAATGCAAACCATGGAGGACACGCTGGCTCCCCCGAGCCTGCAGATGCTGTTAATTAGTGGAGCACAAATTGAATAGCCCCATCTCAACGTGATTCATTAGGAGGACACAGATGGGCTCTTAGACATTAATTCCAGCTGAGCCCCCCAGAGCAGAAAAGGGGAGCACGGTAACTTCATGGTCCAGCTTACTGCAGCTATGGGTGGAGGCCTGGTGAGGGACCAGCTCCCCGTGTTCTGTGGGCTCCTCAGCCACCTCTGCACCTGCCCAGGAGACAGCATGGGCACCAGCCTCCATCTTCCCCTCCCTTTTGGCTTCCCCTTTGCTAAGGGTCAAGGTGGTGGCACAGGGCACCTCCCTTCTCCTCCAGCTCTGGAGCAGAGTCCTGCTCTGCCTGGCTGTGCACTGCTCAGCTCCTGCAACCTTCTCCTCTATGGGGACATCAGGATCCATCATGGCAGGACTGGCTCTGCCTTGCCATGGGGCTGCAAGCTGTGGGGCCAGTGCTTGCCCTTACTTTCCCCTGCCTTTCTGTGGACCTCATCTCTCCCTGCTTGGGAATGCAGTCTCAGGTTCCCTGGCTCCTGCTAGCTAATGAACGGAGGAGCAATTACTGCCACCCCATCTCCAGCCCACGCACGTGGGTCTCCTTGGTAACAGGGCTTTCAGTCGCTCCTTCCCCGCTGCTCTGCTTTTAACAGCAGTGCAAGGCTGAGGAGTTAATTCCCATTTGGGGAAGGGGTGAGGGAGGCTGGCGTGGAAGGGCACGTGTGTGAAGTGATGAATTATCTGCTGGTAATTAGCGCCCCAGGACTCGGCTCTGCACTAAGCTATTTGCTCCACAGTGTTGCTTGACAACACACCATGGCCAGTTGGCTCCTGTTTCCACCACGTCCATTAACCTGACAGCTGGGTTACCCACCTCTCCCTCTTCACGTGCTCCATCAGCTCTGAACTGTCTTCTCATTAAGCTCTGCATTTTGGAACAGTGGTAGCCCTTAACGAGTCTGTCGGGAGGAGGAGGGATAAACCAGGAGGCTGAAAGCAATGAGGGTGACATTTGCCCTGTGACTGTGGGCTCCTCTGGGTGCCCGCTGGTCGCAGAAGGGTGTCTTCCTTCTTGACCCTGTCCCTGGGCAGGATTTCATAGGCATAACTTCCATTTATGTGTCCCAAAGTCTTCAGGTGGGGAATTCATCAGCCTGATTCATCTTCTATGGGAGTTCAGCCTCTCAAACTCTGTTGGGAGATGTTGCAAGCACTCCAGAAACTAACTGTAGGCCATAAGGAAACCTTAGCAAAGTGCCTCTTCTGGGAAAAACTGGGAACATTTGGTTTTAAAACCTTCAGGTGAGCAGGAACACAGCAGGTGAAACTGCTGTCTAATTATGCCTGTGGTTAAAGTGACTGCAGGTACCGATGGGGGCAGTCAATCCTGTGGCTGTTTGCACACGGAATTACAGGGGAACGCTTCAAAGGTGTGGAATTGGGTCCTGAATATCTAGAATTAAAACCTACATCTTGTGGCAGCTGCCTCGCAGGTCAGGAGGGTCCATATCACTCCAAGAACCAAGGAAATGTGGTGGTTCAGGTTAGGGAAACAGCAGTGAAGCCCCATCTCATTAAGGCAAGATGTATCCAGATGGCAAAATCCAGGGATTTAGGTGGAAGCAGTTTTAATCCTTTGAAATGTAATACTGTTCACGTAGCCTGGATGAAGTGCAACAACTTGTCAGAAACACGTTGCCACATTTATCATTGTCATTGCTGAATTTCCCTGGGAGGGGACCGTTGCTTGTTCTGGTTTGGCTCCTGATTTACAGGGTGGCTCCAGGCAAGCCATGGAACTTCTTCCTGCCTGCGTTTCCCTCTCTGTAAGGTCACCCAGCCCTGGGACCAGGGTATAAACCCTGGGACCTGTTTACCAGTGGGTAAAGCAGAGCCCTCCTGTGTGCACATCACTTCAGAGAGAGAAGCTGACCTTGCTCCAAGTTGTTTTCAACTCTTACTGAGCATTTCTGGTGGGGACAGCACAAAGCACACCGAATGCTGCTGTTTCAGACCTTTTTGTTGACAAGAATATTATTATTTATTAGAATAGATATTATTTATTAACAAGAGCTCTTTTGCCTCTCCAAGGATGGTGGGAAGTCAGTCCAGAAGAGCCCTGGAGAGCTGAGTTTCCCCATGACCGGACGGGAACGCTCGGAGTACATACGCTGGAAGAGGGAGCGAGATCAGATTGACCTGGAGCGAGTGGCCCGTCACAAGAACGCGAAGGGCGAGTGGCGACGGGCTTGGGATGTGGAGAAGTCAGAGCACATGTAGGTCCTCCCCGGCCCTGGGGTGGTTTGTCTGCAGCAGGCCATCTACAGCCAGCGATGAGATCTTGTGCAGATATTTATTGCTGCTCAAATCCCACACTGTCCTGTGCCTCTCCCTAACCAAATCCCCACGGCTGCCTCTTTCTCCTCCTGACCATCCATGTCTGTCAGTGGGACCAGATATCATGGCGATTCTCATTTTCTTTCTGACATGAGGTTTCCTACCCAGATAGGAGATACCATGTGGTGACAGAGATTGCCTGCCTTTGGCCCCACCAGGACCCGAGAGGTGATCGTCCCCCTGTACTCAGCACTGGTGAGACCTCACCTCGAGTACTGTGTCCAGTTTTGGGC